>JAYMSP010000009.1:0-140776 GCA_036897095.1 Plantago elongata
GAAGGACATGCCTACAGTGTAGGCCTTAATGTTCAGTCAGCTGCAAAGGATCTGATCTGCTCAGTTCGTGGTAACGCAAAGCTAAAGAACTTCAAGAACAATGTCACTGAATGTGGTATTTCAGCGACATCATTTGAAGATAGGTGTTATTTTGGTGCTAAAGTTGAAGACAGCTTCTTAATTAAAAAAAGATTAAAGTTTAGAGTGAATGCTGGTCAGATAACAGATACCCGTCAAGGAGCCTACAGTGGAAGTATTGAAGCCACTTTGAGAGGGAAGGACTATCCTGTGAGGGATGAGAAGGTCAGCCTGTTAATGACAGTTCTCTCTTGTGACAAGGAGACAGTTGTCGGTGGGGAACTACAGTCTGACATCAGATTGAGCCGAGGTACAACAATGTCCCTAAATGCCAATTTGAACAGTCGAAAGATGGGTCAGGTACGCTTACAGCTTAACAGTTCAGAGCACATGGAAATCGCTTTGATTGCAGTTTTTGCCATTTTTAGAGGCTTGTTTAGAAAGAAATCATCAACCAACCTTATCAGTGAAGAAACACTGGAAACTGGGTAACATTTTTTTATCCATATAATGTTTGCTGCTCTTATTACTTGTCTGTCGTGTCTGCCTCAAGATCGTAATTTTACCAATACGACTTGTGGGTCTACAACGTTCAGGGAAGATCCTAGGTTCGATTGGTGTTTGCACTGGTTCTTGGAAGATGTTAGCTAGGTTTTATTGGTGTTGCATGCACCGATCGCGTTGCTGTACGGCAGCAGAATTTTGTAACCTGCATTTATTGGTTAGGGCACCAAATGTACAATATAAAGATCATATGAAGATAATTGTTTTTTTTGTATGTGATACTATATTGTCAAATAGTTGGAGTAACATGGAACTTGAGAAAGTTACATAAGAGTCTGTAATAATTGAACAGAAGAATCTATAAAGGAGTTGATGTGTAGTGTTCACCATCATCCATTTTGTAATAGGGTTCTTTCTCCCACACAAATGATGCTATGGCATCACTACTACTATGCAAGTCAAATTTCTAATATTCATCTTTTTCAAGAGATTTTATGCTTAAATATACATATTCCCTTGTCTTCTGTCAAATAAATGTCAAACCCAGACATGTGCATCTTGTGAATGGCATAAAATTCTGTAGAAAAAGAGGGAAATGCATTCAATGTGACAGATGAAAGGTATAGACGGATGTCAAATTGTTAAGGATCATAAAATGTCAAGGGAAGCTAGTGGCAGATCGAGATGTGTCTGGGTTCATGACCAGTGGAAGATAATATCTAGATGCCAAATCCAAACTAGTCTATAACTCAATAGATAGCTAATTTGCAAAACAGAATCTCACTCCATATGATTATGGTTCTTGATCTGGATCCTTAATAAAATCTCATCATTAATATTATTATTTTTACAGTAAATACATAAAAGAGGAAGTCAGTGTAATCACTTGGAATATTAGACCTCATCATCCATATCCCTATCCTATAAATAGTGTGCTTCATTCAAGAAAATAGGCAACCAACAGACATGCAGAGTTTTTCTTGCATGAGGATAAGAGTAGGTTTGATAGCCAAGGATGACTTGCCTGCAGCAATATGCACCAAATGAGTCGTTTTCTCGGCTCATTCGGAGTTTGCAGTCCAGGCAGTCTCCTTGGCTAATCCGGCGTGCTCTTACCTCTCATGCGAGACCTCCTGCTTTTACCTCAACCAATAATATAACGCATGTAGTAGAACATATGTGGTATTTGTGCAGCTAGTAGAACAAGTGTGGCTTCACATGGTGGTAAGAGTCTTGTTGGTAGCCAAGGATGACTTGCCTGCTCCATTGTTGATCAGTCAATGTCTCAATTTGATGATTAATTTGGTTTCAGGCAGTCTCCTTGGCTTTCCAGATAGACTCTTGTCCTTCATGTCAAGCTCCATCTTCTTCATCACATCACAAGTCACAACGCATGTACTTTTACACTTGATGTATGCATGTTTTACCTTTTATACACATGGTTAATAAGGTACATATGCTTGAATAAGTTTTGCATGAGGATGAGTATATATATTGCATTGACCATATATGTATCTGGTTTTGCCTTCCATTTTACCTTATGAGCAAAAATTTCAAGACTAGAGCTTTTATACAGCAAGAAAAAGAACTGTTATGGTTTACAAGAGGCAATGCAAGTAAAAAAAATCAAGTATTTTGCAGCACAAAGTACAAACATCTGGGTAACTTGTTTTATATATCTTGTGTGGCCTTTAGTTGGCAAACTTACATGAAACTGTATATGTATATATATGGAAACCAGAAGGATAAATGCAGTGAAACAATGTGTTTCTTGTGATCATTAAAGTCTCGATGTGTTTACACCATCATAGGTTCGGTGGTACTATTTGAAACTAATCGACCCGAGCACTACATGGTTATATATTCCCCATTCCACCACCACCTCCTGATCTCCACCTCTCCCTCTGCCTTATTCACATCCTCCGATCAAATTTACTCCCTACTGCGCAAAAATTCGACCTTGGTGCAAAAACTAACACCCCTTCAGGAAATTGACAGAATTGCTGGATTGATGACTACTAATTTTGATACATTGACGTCTCGAGAATGTATTTTTATAGTTTAACATTTATTACTTCCTGCGACTTCAATTAACCGCCTGAAGTTTGTCAAGCTAGCTAGCTCTCACTGTCATTTGGAAATTCTCAACTCTTAGCATATTCAAGCTGGTCAATATTAATTTGTTTGAATCAATAATTGATCTTGAACATTCAAATGCATAATTGAGCAAATCAAGATGATATTCATCTTATAAATTATCACAGAAATAAACTAAAGAATGGCATCTCACATCTGTATCCAATAGTACTAGTTGAAAAAGTAAAGATATTCAGAGACCAATGTCAAGACTCACAATTTAAGTCTCCATGGATATGTGTTTTATTCTACTTGGCTCCGATAACGAAACAGATTTCGAATCACTTCTTGCCTTCCAGAATGCCATAGATGCTGATCCGCAGGGAGTTCTGAGCTCCTGGAATGAAACAGTTCACTTCTGTAGCTGGCAGGGTGATTTTTGTGGCCGCAAGCATCCAGACAGAGTTGTAGCAATTGATCTCGTGTCCGGAAGCCTCGTGGGAACCATTTCGCCTCATTTGGGTAATCTTTCTTTTCTCCAAAGCATCACTCTAGATAATAACAGATTATACGGCCCAATACCAGAGGAAATCGGGAGCCTAAGGCGTCTTGAGGAGATTTCACTTTCCAATAATTCTTTGACAGGTCAGATCCCAAGAAATATTTCACGGTGTACTAGTGTTTATATCCTTACATTTGGTAGAAATAATCTCTCTGGTGTCATACCTCTGGAACTAAGTTCTTTGGTGAAACTTAAAACCCTGAGCTTCTCGTATAATCAACTCTTTGGAACAATTCCACACTTCATTGGGAATTTTACAAGTCTTACGCGCTTATCTTTACAGGAGAACAGACTGCAAGGGGAGATGCCAGAGTCACTTGTCCAACTCCGATCACTAGAATTCCTGAATGTAGGCTTTAACAACTTAACTGGGAGGGTTCCAGATGGCCTTTTCAATATTTCTACAATTCAAACATTCAATATTTCTAGTAATCGACTCCAAGGAACCCTACCTTCCAAGATGGGTTTCTCATTGTCAAACTTTTCGTGGCTAGGCTTATCTAAAAATCAATTTAGTGGAGAAATTCCAATTTTCCTCTCAAATTTTTCTTCCCCCGAATATATGTGTCTGCTGGCTAACAATTTTTCAGGTAGAGTGATGCTAGATTTCTCTAGACTTTCAGCTCTAGAAGACTTCCTGGTAAGCGATAACAATCTGAAAGATGATCTCAGTTTTATTTCATCTATGGCAAATTGCACTAGGCTCAGCACTCTTGAGATTGCTGACAATCAACTGTATGGCTCATTGCCATACTCGATTGCCAATCTCTCCAATGATAACCTTTTTTTCTTAGATCTTAGTAAAAACCAGTTTCATGGAACCATTCCCTATGGTATTGGTAATCTCCTCAATCTTGGTTATTTGATTCTCTATGACAATGATCTTACTGGTCCGATTCCTTCTAGCATAGGGAAACTTAATAAACTCCAATCACAAAAACAGACTGACACATGAGATACCCCTCCTCCTAGAAAACCTGACTTTGCTGAGTGAATTAGAAATAATCTCAGTGGATATATACCTCCAAGACTTAACAACTTGCTATCACTTGACCTTTCTCATAACAATCTCACTGGTGGTGTTACCTCAAGAAATGTCATTTACATTTGTGTACATGGACCTTTCTCACAACACTTTGACAGGTTCTATCCCAGCAGAAGTCGGATCGTGACTAAGTCTTGTGATTTTAAATTTGTCACATAATAGATTATAAGGACTTCTTCCAGATTCACTAGGGAATTGTGTATGTCTGGAATTATCAATGCAAAGCAATTTCTTTTCAGGGGAAATTCCTGGTGCCCTAACAAACTTGACAAGTGTTGGTGGTTATTTGGATCTTTCGCAAATTAACTTGTCCGGTGCAATTCCAAAAATTGTAGGTGAGCTAAATCTCGACTCCGTGAATCTATCTTGAGCAACATCCACTAGACCAAGAACAATTTTATGTCATTGTGTACTGGCGATACTATATAACTAATATATACAAAATTCAGATTTCAAAAAAAATATAAAATGGAGCCCTTGAAATATGGGGGCTCTGTGCAGGAGGCCTCCCGTACAGTCCCAGGGCAGCAGTATCACTTAAGGGAACAATGAATTGTGTGGAGGAATTCCTGCATTAAGATTTCCTCCATGCCCCTCCTCCCAGCAATCCAAGAAAAACCGCTTTCCTAAAGTATTCATAATTTGCTTCCGGTGCTTGGTACTGTGGCTATATTGTCACTCTTATACTGCAAATTCTGATACAAGGGAAGAAAATCAAATCGTACTCAATCATGCATGCCAGTATTGGAAACCGGTCATTTGAGGCTCACATATGCAGATCTCCTAAGATCCACTGGTGGATTCTCCGAACTAAATTTACTGATAGAATATGTAAATATTAGGTAGAATATTTATCTTATTAGTAGCCTAGTTAGATTAGAGTTAGTATATTCTCATAATCTTACATTTACTTGGGGCGGAAAGATTTGGATCAGTTTACAAAGGGATTCTTGAAAATCTGGACACCATTGTGTCAGTAAAGGTGTTCAATATCAATGTCAAAGGTGCTGCGAAGAGTCTCATGTCATAATGCAGTGCATTAAGAGGCATAAGACATAGAAATCTTGTGAAAATAGTTAGTGTGTGTTCTAGCATCAATTTTCAAGGAAATGACTTTAAGGCAATTGTCTATGAGTATATGATCAATGGAGATTTGGATAAGTGGCTGCACGAAATTCTGACGATGAAAGCAGGACAATTAGCTTGAGACAGCGAGTCAACATTGCCATTGACATTGCACCTGTACTTGAATACCTGCATTGCAGCACAGATTCAACCATTGTTCATGGAGATTTGAAGCCAAGCAACATTCTTTTGGATGAGAACATGACCGCTCAGGTTGCAGATTTCTAGTTGGCTAAAGTAATTTCCAACGGACTCTCGACAACTAAAAGCAATTCAATTGGTATCCGAGGTACTATTGGCAGGTATATGCTGTGTGTCTTGTGTTTATTAATTTGAATTTTTATCGAAGCAAAATTTACTTACGTGTGTGCTTAACAATAATTCGTTCTTCAGAGTATGGATTGAGTGGCATTGTTTCTATGGAAGGGGATGTGTACAGCTTTGGCATTCTTTTACTAGAGATGTTCACCGGGAAAAGACCAACAGATGAAGAGCCCAAACGATCTCCAAGCCTTTGTGATCTCGTGAGAGCTGCATTGTCGAGCCAAGTGATGGATATTGTCGACCCTGTCATTTTACAGGATCACAATCACAGAGTGACTGCTAAGACCATAAAATGCATCGTTTCGGTTTTAGCGATTGGATTGGCATGTTCAAATGGATCACCGAGAGACCGAATGTTGATGACCAATGTTGTTCGTGAATTGCGTAAAACTGCCCTTATGGCCTAAATCCTTATGATCCAGCACAGCAGTGAAGTTTGGCCATGTTTTTCTTCCCAGAGTACAGACTACAGAGTATAAATAAGTTGCTGAAGATGCTAAACTTTTCTTCTGGTGAAGTGACAACTTTACTTTCTTCACATCTTCAGAATCAGTCCTCGAACTTTTTGTATTCGCAACTCAAGTCCTTGATTTTTCAATATCTGCAACATTACATCCAAGACTTGAAGTTGATCAAATTCTAATATAACGGGCCAAGACTTTAACCGGAGTATAGTCTACTATATATTAATGCTACAAATCTGCAAGGTAATGTTGATAAATTATTTATAAATAATTTTAGTTTAGTTATAGTTAGTCAGTATAATTATAATATAGTTAGATGTAAGATAGAAATTAGAATAGTGTAGTTTATATATATATATATATATATATATGTTCTTTGGTATTAATTTAATACAATCACAAAAGATATTTTTTTAAATGTTAGGTTACAAGCTAATAATATCGTTGCATGTTTTTAAATGTATATATAATCGAATTCGATAAAGAATTCAAAAGTATGATGGGCTAACGTAGTTTAACTTATCATGGTGGATGCAGGCATGCAATGCAACTGGGTTGACACAAGAATGAAAGGGAAGAAACATGTGAACCGTAACTTGTAGTAATAAATTAATTAGGTGAATGAATACATCCTTGTCCATCATATAAATTTACTATTTCATCACAAGAATTATATCGATCGGATCCAATCTTATACCCTTGTCCTGCCTACAATTTTAAACATTTTGTTATATTCTAATTGAAAATTAATTCAGTTCCATTCAGTTCAATTTAATTAATTATTCAATTAAATTTTAATATATTCGATACAAATTTAATATTTTTAATTAGATTGCATTCGATCATTCTTTATAATTATTAATTAGTCAATTACTAAGAGTTGATTGACATGGCATTTGAATGGAATTTGGGTGAAATTATGTTTGAAATGAAATTAAAATGGGGGTATTTGAAGTGTATTTTAGGCCAAATCACTGTTTATCGAATTAAATATAATCATTTAAATGCCTGATCAATCCGTCCCAAGAAAGTATGATTAAGAAATTGTTATATATGTATGATGATCGATCACGGACCAATTAAGGAGTTTTGTTTTGAGATGGGAAAAGGCTGTGTAGATCTTCCAAACTCATGTGAATGATAATGAGAAATGACAGAGACGCCAATTTCAGTTAGCTGTATGAATCACATTGAAACGAGATTCTCTATGAAATAAAGACCTACTCAAAATAGCTAAATACAGTAAAATTCTAGGAGAAGTTAAAAAAATATGAGAAGTAATAAGTAGTCGAATGATAATGAAACGGAGCTACATGTATAAGGTAATGTGATGGAGTTCTCGTGAAGAAATCCTTGATTAATAATAAGATAAAATCAATAAGTTTTACTTCGAAAATAGAATAGATTTATAAAATCGGTGATGGAATTTTATCTATAATAGAGTATTAGTTATATAAATTGAATTTTGTTGTTATAAAATATGTTTGTGGGGTAATTTTCCATAAAATGACTGGGGGTTGTTTGCTTTGCAATTGTAATCGGTTCATTTGGTTCGATAAATAGTGATTTGGTCTAAAATACAATTTAAATACCATCATTTTAATTCCATTTCAAATACAATTTTATCAAAATTTATTTAAATGTCCATTCGAATCCTATACCAATCAGTTTTTTAGGTTGGGTTGTTGGAGATCATGGATGTGCAATGCACGATGACTCAACTTTCGTCAATCATGTAACCGGATAGATACTTGTCCAAACGTTAACTAATCAATAGCACAAGCAAAATTAACCAACACAATTATCACTTCCACGAAATGGAATGAAATGAAATTGCGTGCTCATAGAGATTTTGTCAGATTAGTCGTTGGCTAAATTAATTAAGATTTGTGTATCTTCAAACATTTTAAGTAGTTTTAGAAATTAAAATAACTTTCATCTTCTCGATCTTATTCTGAGTTGAGTTTTTTAAAAAGAAAAAGAGTTTAAAAAGAAGAAGAAATATTATAAAATTAACTATTAATTTTCTTGAAAAACTTAAAAGCTATCAAATAGCAGAAAAAAGAAAAAATACTGGATTTCCTTCGGCATTTTCCTAAGAAATTTTTTTTTCTTTTAATTCTTTTTTTTCCTTGAAATATATTAAACTATGCGGAGTTTAAAGGAAAATTATGGGAGAAAGAAAATAAAAATAAATAAGAGAAGTCATTTTCTCTTTGTAAACACTTTCACAGTTAATCCCTACGTATATACATGCCAATTATGTGGGTCAAGTAGTTGTCTATCGTCACATCAAATCGACTATGATCTTATGATATATTTAAATTGTTGTTATTATTAGGTGAAGCTTTTTTTATTTCAAGTAAGACTTTTAAATCTAATGATCAAAAACAATTATCGAACTGGAGTTTTATATTTGTATCAAACAAAACAACTCACAGCTCCATTTGTCTTTTATAAGTACAAATTTGACCATATTATATCATATTATATCATGACCCATATGTGAAATGAAATGAAAACACAACCACTCCCCATAATCTATTATCGCCTTGAAATTAATCAATACACAATTTGTGTCATCAATAATGAAAACATCCACATCACATCCACTCTGAAACCCAATTTAAATAGTATCATCTTAGGAAAACACAAAATAGTCAATGTAATGTAGATGAATGGTAGGCCGAAACACCTCGTAATATTTATCATTTGTTTAGATATTTATTAAAGAGTTATTGATGATATATTCAATTGAATATTATAATGATAATATTGTATCTAAAAAAGAAAAAAGTAAAAAAAAAACCCAAATCACGAATTTCCCATTATACCCTCACCCCACCCCAATTGTGAGGGCAAAATCGTCTTTTAATTCACTACACAAACAATCATTTTCACTCCCATTTTGCTACTAGCTAGTATTAAATCCTATAGTGCAAGCCATAAAAATCAATACAAACAATTATGTCCATCCATCCATATAAAGCGTAATACAAAAAGATCATACCATCTAATTAAACACCACTTTTCCTCAATACCTCATGGCTTCTACTCCTCCAACCGAGGAAGACCACTCCTCCTCCACCGCCACCACCCCAATATTCCGGCCAGCCATTGCTCGCCGGACTTCTTCGTTCTCATCCTCGTCCTCATCTTCCTTCGGATCATCATACATTGAGGATTTCGCACCTTTTAGCCCGAAAACACCCCTCAACAACTACAAAGGCGTTCCGTTCCAGTGGGAACATCTCCCCGGTATCCCGAAACAAAAGGACTTAAAGAAGAAGAGAAACTCGGGCCAACTCCTCCCGTTACCACCGGCCGGAAACACCATCTCTCCCAAAAAGACTCAGAGCAGCCGGTTCGGCCGGGACCCGTTCTTCGTGGCCCTAGTCGAATGCTCCAAGGACGATAACCGGATTAACCGATCACATTATGGCTCCAAGGTTACGAGGAGCTTGAGCGATAGGTTCGGGTTCATAAGTTTGTACACTTCTTGCAAGACAACATGTGCTGTTTCGGAATCTCTTGTTTATCTTCCAAGGTCAAGACGATTTGATGATCATTGAGTTGATCGATCAGTTCGTGAAAATTAATTTCGTGTCATCTAGTACGTGGATTGGACAATAATTGAGCATCCGAGCTGCAATATCTCTATAGATAAGTTCTATTAATGTGTCTACATTTTCATGTATCTAAATAGTTTAAATCTTGCTAATTAATTATCAGTGTTTTTTTTTTTTTTTTTTTTGGTTTTTTTGTATTTTTGGTGTGCAGGAAACCACGACAACAATTGCCCTTATGGAGATGGGTTCGAACTAATTTATTAATATGCAAAAGTTTTTAATAGTTGCATACCATATTATATGCTAATAACTATAGCTTTTATTAGCTTGTCTGGTTAGAAGTTTCTCACAATGTACTAGAATCAAATCAAAGCTGATTTTTTCCGAACTAAATTGCATCACATCAATGTAAGGTGAATATGTCATACAATTGATAGGATAAGTATGAGTTTGTTTTATAGTGTTATAGAACTTTATTTTTGTGAGAATTCGTATCCCTTATTTCCAATTAAAAAGAAAAGAACAAGATTATGAGGGTGATCCATTGTTTTGTTAACGTTTGTGACCTGCATCCACTACTACATTGCTATATATATGCGGTTACCATTAACCGCTTCAAACGTTGTTTGGTTACGTTAAAAATTGATATTCAGAAAATCAGGTTAAAAACACCTAAATTTTTGTAAAAGTTAATGTTCTAATTCTATATCAGTCACCCAACGTAATGAGTAATTGTACATTTTCATAAATTTATTTTAGTCTAAAAAAAGGAGGTCAACTTCAAAATGATAGCTACATTATAAACTTGGCAAAATCTCCACTTGGCAGATATTCACGCTGCAGGCCATAGAGAAAACGTAAAACTCAAGTATTAACATGGAAGAAACTCAACGCAATTATTACGAGTTTACACCACTAACCAATTAACACTAGAGGATCAGTGGAAAACTTATTCTTAGCTACACTATAAACTTATAGTCATAATAATGTATCATGGACTTATTGGTACTTTATATATTACTCTATACGAACATCGAGATGATGTTAGTCGTATCTTATAATAGATCTTGGACTGTAATTGTAGAAGTTTTGAAATTATAACATTTACGCGGTTACAAGTCAGCAAATTCCAGTAAAATGCCAAAACAAGTCATATGGTCACAATTTAGTACTTACTAATGAAAAGGTGTCGTGATTCATAATTTTAATAATCTGTGTGTTGAATAGGAAAATTGTCATGTAATGGTTTTAAAAATTGATGAAGGTCTGTCTTATACAAAGAACATATGCGATTGAAATCTACTGGAAATTGTAATGTCCGATATATACTTTGGTGGACTGGACACCATGTGATGATATTTGGAATGGTATGAGTAAAAGTTACAAAATCCCATGTGATGTGAGCTACATAATTCATAACTGGACCACTATTATTATCATATCACTTAATTTTATGCCATTAATTCATTAGTTTAATTTGTTACTCTTTTAACACCATACAATTATGTGTGTACTGCTACTTTAGAGGGTATCGGATTAGGTGACTTAACTTCATCATAATGTCGGGAATTAATGATCTGTGTGTTTTAAAAGTCAAAGGAGGGGAGACAACAAACAGGTCACTTCTAATTTCCGATGGCCCTTTTTTTTTTCCAAACGATCAATCTTACATCTAATTCATATGCTCTAAACCATCTTATACTTCCATAAGAAATTAAACTTTATATCTCCTTCTTACCACTACAGTTCAATCCCACTGTACTACCTTATACCTTCCTTAAAACAATAAAGATGATTCGAACCTCTGACCTATTAATTAAAAGTAAGGTGTTTTACGAACTAAGCTACACTTTATTATCCCTCATAAACTTAGTGGTTCCCCAATTTTTAAAACTTGATTTAATTGGTATCTATAGATACTAACAAGATACTTGCGGACATTTTTATATAGAATTAAGTGATGTGAGTTAAAATAGATAGATAATAAGACTCTATTTCTCATTAGCTTTTTAAATAGTTTTTCAGCTACATGAATTTTTTATTATAAAAGTGAACGCACAGTTTTTTGGATAAGCTAGTTGAAAATAACCAAGTTAGTTTGTTGAAATAAAAAACTACCTGACAATATATCAACTAACTTTTAAGCTTCCAGCTACCATTTCAGCTAGTTTTGTTAAATATACCCTATAGAGTTATATTTGTGTTGGTGAAAATTGAAATGTTGGTTGTTACAAATTAATAATTTACAGGTTTTATAGAATTGTTAGACTATGTTCTCTTCAAATGAAATTTAATATACTTATCTAAATGAAACTTAAATGAACTGAACTAAGTGGAACTAAATTGAAGTGTAGTATAAATTATAACTGAACTTAAATAGTTTTTAGTTGAGTAGAATAGAGCCTTGCACTTTCTCCATTTCAAACTCATTTTTAAATGAAAATTCTATACTAAGGCTCTGTTCTCTTCAACTGAAATGTATTGAACTGAACTGAAGTAAGGTATAAATTTTAATTAAGCAGGGCTGAACTGAACTTAATGGAACTGAATGAAACTAAACTGAACTGAACTGAATTGATTTTAAGCTGAAGAGAATAGAGCCTAAGTCTCATAAAGGATCTGCTACATTTGGAGAGTCAAGAGAGACCCTTAGTTTTTACCTCGACAACCAATTTGAAATGTAACGAAATCCCCCGTTCTTTGGGGATGTCCTCAGCGCCGAGGAACATGTACTAGTTACATACATAAAAAAATAGAAGATCTAGAGTACGACGGCTATGTAAAACTAAACCAATGACTATTGGAATCGGCTCCGTATCAATGGATTCTCATCATCCATAGTTAAGGAATTCTTGTGGTATGTTCCTATCATTATATGTGTTATATTCATATCATAATATATGAACAGTAAGAACTAGCATTCTTATTGAAACTGCATTGTGTCTTAGCTTTTAACACATTTTGTCTAGTTTTTAACAATATCTATTTAGTTTTTCATATTATATCCTTTTGTTGTGCAGTTGCGTTATTCTGTCTAGTTTTTAGTATGTAATGTCTAGTTTTGTATTGTGTAGTTTATAAATGATCTTGTACATTTTTGTTACTTGTACAAAAATTTACTCAACCTAGTGTAACATAATTGTTTAGTTTTTACATTATATTGTCTAGTTTATAGAAATTCTCTAGTTATTACATGATATTTACACTATTAACTAGTTTTTACATTATATTGTCTAGTTTTTACTTGACCCGTTTTTAATGAATTCAGGTCAAAAAATCCGCAAAAAAAATCAAAATTCAAGTTGAGAAAAGAGGTAAAATTACCTAATTTTATCATTTGAAAAGGACTTTCTGGACTCTCATATATGTAGGAGTCTCTCGCAAGACGGACTCAAGAATCTATCCTCTAATTTATTAACTCCTCTCTTATTTTATTCATTAGATCTTATACTTAAATCATAACCCCCTTTCTTACTTTATTAATTATGTCTTTAATTTATTCAATACTAGAAATTACGTCATACACGTAGTGTGTGAAGTGTATTCTACTCTTGCTTTACAATTTGCTAAGTTATATTTAATTTGTCTCATTACAATTTATAAATATTTAGGTGAACAAATCGGTTGATGACTGTTACGTTGATAAAAATAGTGAAACATCAGTGTATGACACATTCGTTTTATACGGATATATGAAATGCATCACCAATTTTTAGCATAAAACATTACGCGTATGAAATATATATTTTGTTCTTGTTCTATGATTTGATAAGTTATATATTCTGGCCTTGTTTTGTGATGTACTAAGTTATGTAAATGTATGATTAATTGTCAAAGTTTGTAAATATTATAAATATGTCAAAGTTACAGTAGAAAAGAATAATATTTCAAAATTATAAGAACTTATAAGAGTCATACAGATTATGAGAGTTCATGAGAGTTCTACACAAATACATAAATATATACAATTATACTTGAATTGCCTTATTTCTAATTTTCACGGGTCTAATTTTCGGATCCGATTTGATTAATTCGGGTCGGATAGAGATATATGGGTCACTTAAATATCCTCTCTTTCAGGGTTTTTTTCTCCTTTCCCCCCTTCTTCTTCTTTCTTCTCTCTCTCTTCCCCATCACTCCGATGCTCTCTTCGACTATCTCCGCCGTCCGACGACCAATAAAAAATCGTAAAAAACAACAATAAATTATGATTTTTCTATTTTTATAAAAATCTTAACTTTTTTAATACTTTAGTAATTTATAATTGAATAATTTATATTTATAATTTAGGATTAAGTTAGTATTCATTGAGGTATCACTAAATAATTACATGGATAATTAGTTCGCTAGCTCCTAGAGTGGGAGACAAAAAGCCAAAATTTATGAGTGTTATGTCAAGAGTTGTCATAGTTCTAGCTAGCTTCGAACTTATTAATCAAATGATGATCGTTTGAAACTTTATAAAGCTCGCGTCATGATGAAAGACTTAAGTGGGCAGATTTTTAGTGGGTTAATTATAACATATTATGAATAATAATAAAACGCCCTAAGTGCCGAAAGAAATTAAGAAATAATTAATACTCGGAGTGAATGGTGTGCCATAATAAGAGGCCCACTCACAAATCATAATATTGTAGTAATTCTTTCAATCCAACTTAAAAACAATCTCGGATCAGTTACATTTAACTATATTTACTTATAATTTATATTACATTTAAGCTGATTGGCATGACATTTGAATGGATATTTTAATGAAATTGTGTTTGGAATGAAATTGAAATGGGGTATTTGAAATGTATTTTAGGCCAAATCACTGTTCATCGAGACAAATTGAGGCATTTAAATGCCTGGTCAATCAGCCCCTCAGTTCAATTTAGTTCAGTTCAATTTCATTTAATTTAGTTCAGTTCAGTAAATTTTTGTTGAAAAGAACAGATTCTAAGTCGCAAGACAAAATAATATCGTGAAAACGTGAAAATCTAACCGTCAATGAAATGATATGGTATATTGCACACTACACACATAGCTGGGGTCTTTTATCATTCAATTTGCTATGTTGTGACATAATGATACAATTCCAAACATAAAGGTTACACTCTAAGTCTCCAATTTTGTTTCATGAGTGACTTACGGAAATGTGATAGTTTGAAAGCTCCAAGGTTGTTGCTAAGAGAGAATCATGCTACAATACAAGAGTGTGTGTGTTGATTCATGCGCATCAACCCATGTTAGACCATTAGGGTGAAAATCTGTGTTCTGAATAATAATAATAAATCTGCATTTGAACCGACAAATTAGAAAACGATAAGACTACGACGACAATGCTTACTGACTTTGCTGTAGCTAGCTATCATCCATCTTTGAATCTCCACTCTCCAGTACCAGTACCAGTACCAGTACCATTATACTTCATTTATTAAGCTATTAAGTGATCGAGTAGGTAAAAACTTGATTTGGTTTCTCTTGCCGACACAATATCATCATCCTTTTCAAACTGCATGTTTATAATTAAGCCACTCGGAGCATGATGCATGCATTTTCGTAACCCAGATAATTCATTAATGCATTTCTATCTTATAGTTATAGATACCATGTGTGCATGTCACCAAGAGAAAGCTAATCTCACCGTCACATTTCATTTCAGCATGGAAGTGATAGTGTAGTGTGTACATAAACCGATTTTAGAATCAATCGACAAAGTTCTAACGAGTTTTACTCTGCCAAACTCGGACAACTGTTTGAGTTGATTATCATTTGTAATACGAGTTGAGTAGTTTACCAGCGTTTTTTATAAAAATTCATCAATTACATTTCATACTAAATAAATTATTTAAGTTTTGTGCATCAATCTCACTATAACTGAAATTAATTCAATATATATACTTCGTTATCTTTAGAAAGAATTGTTAATTTTACCTCAAAATACTTAGAGTTGTATTTTTTTCTTAAACTTCAATTGAAATTTTATATTAGTAAAGCAGTATTATTTTCAACTGAAAATCACTTCATTTCATTTTAGCTCGACTTAGTTATAATTTATACCTTCATTCTGACTCGACTTAATTATAATTTATACATTATTTCAATTCAGTTTAGTTCTTTAAATTTAAATTGGAAAGAAAGAAACCTAAAATTATATTGAAATTCGTTATCCGTGTATATTTACTTTGACACCTACCATGATTTGTTTATTCTGTACGAGCATTTATTTCTATTGTACAAGCAATCTGCAAGCACGAGTTTTCATTTGGATCTTTTGAGAACGAAAATGGTGTAGATGAAATATATATAAGTTGACGTGACACAAAACATGATCCAAGATTTGTGGTCAAGTTACCTAAATATTGAATATCCTACCTTCATTAATGTTAACTAGAGTGTTGGCACTGATCCGGAGTAGCATATATTTGAACCTAACGTTATATATTCACGTCAACTTAACGAAAATGCAATTTGTTACCAAAAAGAAAAAAGCAATTTCAAAAAAAAAAAATTCTCTAGTTTGTGAGACAATTTGACAATAAGAAATTAAGAATTTCAATTAAAATTAATTGTGAATTTCAGTTTGATCTTACAAAAAGCTTATATATGTATATGTATATTTAAGTTCATATTAAAATATTAAGGGACTGATTGGTATGCAATTTGAAAGGGTAAAATTCGATTCAAATTAATATTTTTATATATAAAAATAATAAGAATCAAATTTTACCTATTTAAATTACATATTAAATATACACTTAAATTCCCCTACCTCACCAGATAGATTATGCAGGTTGACTTGATTAGTTGTTGCATGACCTAGCTAGCTAGAGAGGCAGCTATATATGTAAGTATATATATATATATACTTACATATATATATATATATATAATATAATATCCTACTTAATTCATGCATGAAGGATCAAAAATTAATAATACTCAGCAGCCAGCAGCCTCAATATATAAAATTCATACTTGGACAAAATAAAATGGAGCTTTTAACACATAGCTAAAATGTAGGTAGATAATACAATTAATTAAGGACATCATTGACTCGAAAATTAATTTTAATAAAGCAGCCTCAATACATAAAATTCATACTTGGACAAAATAAAAAGGAGCTTTTAACATATAACTAAAATGTAGGTAGATAATACAATTAATTAAGAACATCATTGACTCGAAAATTAATTTTAATAAAGCAGCCTCAATATATAAAATTCATACTTGGACAAAATAAAGAGGAGCTTTTAACATATAACTAAAATGTAGGTAGATAATACGATTAATTAAGGACATCATTGACTCGAAAATTAATTTTAATAAACCTAGCTCCAACATATATCATGCACTGAATTTGCACTGTATATAGTATGTAACTTTACTTATCAAACTTCAATTAAACTCGGTAAGGAATATATGCTCTATTATTTTATATTAATAATACTTTAACAATATACGTATGGATAAAATTCATGTAGCATTTTGTCTGCATCATTATTATATGCCCAGTTTATTCATTTATAAAGTTTGCATGCAGGATATATATTAAGTGATCATGGTGGAATTTGTGCTACCTATATAATAAAGAATATGAATTCCAAGTTCCGAATATATATCTTAAAGAGACGTATAAATTATAACCAATTCATAAAATAATTTTACCGCAGAGAAAACTTATGACAAAATTTCATTTCTCATGCGCACCAACCAATGTTACGTTTCTTTCACCCTCATGATTCATGAATAGTGAAGTTGGTTTCGGATATATATATATTTATCCCATTTGATTAATGTTAAACACACTTGAGTAGACAATGGCCCGCCGCCAATTAAAATGTTAGGAAATAAGTGTAACAATGTCATATAAAAAAGAGTCAGTATTCAATGAAGGATTGTAGCATAAACCAAATGTTGCAATAAGCAATCTAAATTGCACTTTCTAGTTTTTTCCTTTCTATTGCTCCATAAGTACATCTTGTGATGACGTATATATTAATAATATTAATTGATTAAGAAAAAAAACTGCACTTTGTAACAAGCTTAAGATCACTTTTTAGCAAGCACGTTGATATGTATGGGCAGTACACCCCCGGCAAGAAGGCGTGTAAAGACTTGGTTAGTTAATCTTAAGGGTGTTAACGAGCCGAACTTTGACTTAGTGAATCAGTAATCATCAAAATTTCAATTCTACTCGTGATCCTTGAGTTTTCTATAATCGTGCTTGTTAAAATATCGAGTTACTCGCGAGCAGCTCGATTTGCTCGACTTATTTTTGCTCGTTAGAGCTCGAAAATAAATTCATTTGCTCTAAATCTATGCTTAGTTATAGTTTTTAGATAGTTTAAGTTAGATAATAAGTTTTTACGTTTTATTCATGCATATGTAAGTAAATAAATTTAAACATTTATTTCTAGAGTTCGTTTTGCGAGAGACCCATACATTTTGAAGAATCCCGAAAGTCCCCTCTAAATAATAAAACTAGACAATTATACATTTTTTTTGCAACTTAACTTTTGATGATTTTTCGCGGATCTTTTGACCCGTATTCATTAAAAACAAGACAGGTAAAAACTAGACAATATAATGTAAAAATCAAACAAAAGTGTAAATTTAATATCACATAAATAAATTAAAAAATTCTTTTTATAAACTAGACAATATAATGAAAATTGGACAATATAATGTAAAAACTAGACAATATAGATCACACCGAATGAAACCAGATAATATAGTTACAAAATAGACAATACATACTAAAAATGGTAAAACTAGACAATATGTTGTAAAAACTAGACAATACATACTAAATATTAGTCGGTTCAACACAAATACACAACATAAAGATATAACATGAAAAACTAGAAAAATTTAGGTAAAACTAAAACACATGTTATTTATATAAAAATTAGATAACGTGTGTTGAAAACTAGGTGGTCTTTCCGGACTCTCCAAAAGTATGAGGAATTTTATGAAACTTAGTGTTATTTTTAATATTGCTCATAAGCTTCGATCATTTTATTGACATAATAAAGCCCGACAATGAATTGTTCATAAGCAAGTTCGCATTGATTAAACTCGAGTTCGACTTGAATATGCATTAATCGAATATTTTTTTGATTTAATCTGCTCGGCAATAAGTGACGTATTTACCTATTATCAAACTCAAAACATTGGTCGAGGGATTTAAACCAATTTTTCATTCCAACTTTTGCAAATTCGTGAAAATTGAGCTGTTTAAATTTTGATTAATTCATGATTTTACACATTTCACCAACTCTTCACGATGTTGCCGAAAGTTATAGTATATAAATCGAATAAACTGGACTACTTGGGCCGTAACGCAAATACGAAATCTTCTGCAAACTATAGAGAAGATGAAGATCTCATCTCTTTCACCTGCCAAAAATTACTGAAAAACACTGAAACAGTTACAAATCCAGTCCTGTTGAAATCTCAAAATCAACCACAAACACTTCACACTGATTCGATGCATTGACAAGCTCAAACCAATCTACTTTCCCCCAAAATGCCACCACCTCTCAATAAACCCTCTCGAAGATTCTCCTTCTTCGGCCTTGGCTCCGATTCCACCGCCAATTCCGCCGCCAATGCCAATCTACCGCCACCGGAGCTCAAATTGGAGACTGACAGAGACGTGTACAGAGCTGGTGATCTGATCACCTGCACCATCGAGGTTAAAAACCCAACGGATTCGTGGTCACTCCTGATCGAGAAGCTCGGGTTTGAGATCAAGGGGATCGAGAAATTGGATGCGCAGTGGTTTAGTACTCCCAAGGCTGTTCCGGATAATAAGCAGCGGCGAGGTTCGGTTTTCGGCTTTTTTCTGCTCATTTTATTGTCTTAAATGGTTGATTGAAGCTGTTGAGTAGGTTACATTGTTATTGTTAATGCGTAATGCGAAATGCGAAATGTTCCTAATTGGAAGCTAAGCCTGTGAAGTGATTCGGAACTAGTATTACTTACTATAGAATGTACTTATTTCATATACTGATTCATTTGATTTGAGCTGTTGAGTTGTTAATGCAGATCGATGTATAATGCATTGTGTTGCTTAGTTGGAAAGGCCGGGCGTTATTCCTCATTGGTCTCTCGTGTCATTGGAGCCTAATGCATTAGGTTGCTGAGTTGAAAAGCCCATGTTATTCCTCATTGGTCTCTGGTGTCATTTGAGCCGAACACGTAGAGTATTAGATTTCCCAATTCAACCGAAAACATTTGAATTTGATGATAAGTGGGAAAAAATGGATGGAATATGCAGCAAGTTGTAATAAGATTAAATGCATTAGAAACTAGACATATAGGTGGATAAATGTCTGTATTTCTAGTTTTTGACTTTTTATTTAGGTTTCACAATAAAGCACAGGATTGGCCGCATAAACTTGAATCTTGCAGAAAGCAATTGGCATTCTTCCAAGTTCCAACCTTCTTGTCAAATGCAATTTAGCTGTCTTATTTAAATTGAAACGCAGTTTACTGTTTTTACGCTGCAGTATGATAATGTTACATTTGCAGCTTTATTTTATCAGAATCAAACTTTCTCTCTCCTGTAGTTCATGGAGTACACAACATCCTTTAAAGCACTACTTGCGTTAGATAGCATATGTGTAGTGTAGCTGTTGAACTGGGCATCATAAACTTTTTTCTGATGAGATGCGTAATCAAGGCTAATGCACTTGGAATCTGGATGCGATATCCTGATCCACATTTTCCAGTTCAATGATACATTTCCCACCTAGCACTTTCGTTAGTCTGAATTGTAAATGTTTAAGATGATTACTCCTGCGGTGTATGGTTGTCATTTACAGCCCTTGTAGATGTCGGAGGTGCTCTATTGTAAATGTCAGTTGCTGAGTTTTAAAGTAGTAGTTATCACTTGTTAGTAGCACTGTTATTACCATTAGCAAAGTGTTGCTTCCTATCACTATGCGCACTTTTATAACAAGAAGATTTCTGAGTTCTTGTAGTTTTTCACTTGTCAGTAGCGCTGTTATCACTGTTATCAAAGCGTTACCTCCTAAGTACTTTACATTTACTTTTACATTCTCATTCATTATAATTTTATGACTGAATTGCTGTTCTTCCTCTAGTGTAATTGCCGGAAGTAATGGTCTGTGTTTTCACTACCTCAGGTGAGTATGTATTCATGGATTGCTCATCTCAGACAGTAGTTTCAAATCAAGTTATATCAAGTGGATCCACCAAAACTTGTAAGCCTGACTATATATTCTGATAAAGTTGCCATTCATATATTATATTCAAGATCATATCACTTCAAGTTTCTCTGTTTTATTACTTCATTTGTCGATAAATTCAATTCATGTATCACCTCCTCTGTCCATGAGCAGCAAAGTTTTTGCGTCATCCTGTTCATACTTAGAAAAATGTGCATGGTGTTCTGTTCATCCATTTCATAGAACAATATATTTGTTGTTATAGCCGTTCTGTCAAAATCTACTGAAAGGATCACAATATTTCCTTGGGGTTCACCTGAATCTAGTTCAATTTGTTAATTGTCTCTAACATCTTTTAATAGTCCATATTGATTTAGCTGATATTGTTGATTACATTGTTATTATTATAAATCAATCCTAAATCATGTAGTGAAAATAATTAAGAAATTTATATTATTAAAGTATAGACACTACACTTTCTAGTATAATTTCCTTAATTATTTTTTCTATTAATTTACGATAAATTTATAATCAAACCGAGGTTAAAAAAGTCAACAAAAACTAAATTAGACGCTTAGCTCGGGACAGAGGAAGTATCAATATCTATCAATTAGCATAAAAGAGTTGTTTGGTATCTCAATGTATTTTACACAAAGCATGTTAGAAGTAAGAACACGTGTTCTTATAGATACAGTGCAGAATTATGCTGAAAAGACTATAATTGACGGTTGGAGTCTCTGGACATATCTAGAATTGGTCCCCGAAGCCTTATTATGTGAACTAGCAACCTATCTTTCAAATCTCTAGTTATTTGATAGTCATTCCATTTATAGAGCCTGTTTCATTTGTATACAACAAACGAATGGTACTTCGTTGGTCTTCTTGTGTTGTGGATTAATTTAATTAGTCTCCCTTTTTTTTTTTAAATGTTTGATTGTAGATGTGATAAGGACACTACTACCCAGCGTTATGCCTCCATCATACCGAGGTGCAACTATCCGTTACCTTTACTATGTTAGGAGCACACTGTGTGGACAATATTTGATATTGGAGAATGGACCCTCTCATAAAGAGTCAATACAAGCTCTTCCTGAAGTGGTTAGTTTCCTATTATGCTTTGTTCCTCACATTTTCGTATGAATGAAGAGTCAATGAAGTAATAAACAACGGTTTACATGTTTATCCTCACCCCTTTGTTGCCTGTAAATGTTGACTTATCTGGAAAATAACCTGTGTTATGCTACTATTCGTATATAAGCCAATGAATACTCTTTTTTATCCATACAGAAGAAAAGGTGGAGCTAATAAGCCAAATATTCCGTAATAGTTCTAGCTTACACATTATATTTCTTAGTCATAATGTAAACTGGAGACTCTCTCCTCTCACCTGTCTTGTTCCCTTTGCTTTTGTCAATTCTATCTTTCATATTGGCATGGAGATTACCGTCACCTTCCATGCTCATATAAATATATTTTATTTTTTTACCATATCTCATATCACCTGAATATCAGTATCTGGACTACTTCTTATCTGATTTTATCAGTTGTAAGACCACTTGAATATATTCTGATTGAATTTCACCTTCAAACTCCTCAGGAATCAAGAATACCCTTGCAGATTTGGGTCACTCAGAAAAATAATGGCCTTCAAAATGAAGAAGGTCATGGCGAAGGTAGAAGTTTCCCTCCTTCTCCTCCTCCTCCTCCTCCTCCTCCTCCTCCTCCTCCCAGGCTTCATAATCACACGAGTTCTAACTTGCCACTGCATGGTTTCTCATGATACTTTTTGGTACTAGGACATTATCGTGCACAGTTGGTCTAGGATTAATCAAATTGGATACAAGTGTACATCTCTGGTCATTAATGACTGCAATTTATTTAAGTTCATTATTACTAGCTATATTGCTATATTATCTTATATACCATGAAATTTTCAGGTATTGTTCCTCTGACAACTATACTTTTGGATGTATACTGGAGAGAGAAAAATGCTGATTCGGAGTGGGTAAATATTCTGTCCTTTCCTATTTCTTATGTACATTGATTCAAATCCTAAATCTGTATTTGCACCTTCCCTCCTACATCTGCAAAAGAAGGGCTTGGTACAATGTCACTAATTATTATGAATGTTATTGTTTGCCCTTGCAGGCCAAATTGAACGAGACTTTTGATGAAGTTGAGGAAGGCTATGACAGTTCAAGAGATGAGATTTCATCTGTTTCTTCATACAACCTTATGAAGGAAGATGTAAATAGAACTTTCGGAAGTTCATTGTCATTGCAGTCATTTGCAGCCAGGTCTTCAACTAAAGGTTCTCTCTATGTTGAAGGGCGTACAAGCATATCATCTAATGTGGCACTTCCTAAGTTGGCTGTGGCTGAGGTCTTACACGATTCCAGTGATGGTATATTCTATTCTGTTTTTGTGCTTACAGTGTGACACTTCGTCAGAAATTTGAAATTACACATTTGAGCAGGCATTGTTTAGTTGTAATTTTTATATATTGCTGCTCACCAAGATAATCATGATATGCTGCTTATAACTTATCTTTTTAAACATTGTCACCAGATAGATCCAATGGTATTGCTTCTCCAAGTCAACCCCCCAAAAATTTAAGAGCCTTTTCTGAAGATGAAGAATCACAACAACCATCTGCTTCAGGATCTGTCGAATCTGGACCATGTAATTATGTTATTGATGGTCATATTCATTTTACTGATTAATTTTTACATTTTTCGTAACTAATTTTATGTCACATTTTCTGCAGCAGAAGGGTTTGTTAGAGGTAGATCATACAACATCAGACTGGATGACCAAGTTCTTCTGAGGTTTTCACCCAAGAATTCTGATTCCAATTATTACTTCAGTGACATGGTAAGTACAACAACTTGGTGGTATGTGGCGTTGATTTTGATCATCATTATGGTTTTCTTATTTTATTATTCACAGATAGGTGGCACGCTTACTTTCTTCCATGAAGAAGGAACAAGGAGATGCCTTGAGGTATGGGTTTATTCCTGAATAAATTAAGCAGCAATCGGCTCGATTTAACAGTCTACATCTTCAACTTGATTGGGATTGCTGGTACTTTACAGCTATCGATAACTTTGGAGATGACGGAGACCATAAGTCGGCGTTTTGTCCACCCTTCTCGGAGGAGATCCCCTACTATAACCAAGGTTTGTAGTTATGCCGTCTAATGGTTCTTTTATGGTTCTTTTATTAAACATAATACATGTATGTTATCTTGTCTTCCTTTTATGGCTCAGTATGTTTTACATTATCATAATATGATGTATTGGACTTGAACATCCTCTCACATGATAAAAGAAAAGGTACGTATCCCTGACATGATTGGTCTGCAGTTCTGCTGGAACCAATAAGCATAAGATATCACAAGTCAAATATTTAGCCCATTTCATTGTGGCCTTTATGAGAATTAATGGACCACCAACTGATGAGAAATGACTCTCAGCATTGGTTGATCCATGTACTTGTGATTCAATGGCACTGTCAAGTATACCAGGGGACCTCGAAGTTTATTTCCTTTACATTTATATAAAGAAGCTCATCCAACAATTTTTCAGAAAAATACTTCTGCATGTTGAGTGAGTTGTAATGAAGTAATGAACTTGGTTTGTAATTTCTTGGCAGGTTTATGTTTTGTAACAAGTGGTGAATTTTGAATCACAATTTTCTGTGTAAGAGCTAGCAATTAACAACTGATTCTTATGTTACTCCAAGTGCAGGTTCATAGCGATCACCACGAAATAGTGGCAGATTTGATCCAGACAAGCTTTCTTTTTTCTATCCCAGTTGATGGTCCCATGAGCTTTTCTACCCGTTATGTATCTGTCCAATGGGCTCTTCGATTCGAATTTCTTACGACTCCAAAAAATGTGGACTGGGCTAGGTATATACTCCTGGCCTTGTGCCAAGGTTCCAGATTGATGAAGTTGATTTAGAGTGATTGTTCCTCCCTGACTACATGGATCTTATCTATTTTTCATTTATTGTCAAGGTATGAGCATCCTCTTCTCATAGAGGGAAGGGACAAATGTGACTGGGTTCTACCAATTACTGTTCATGCGCCTCCTTTAGGAGCTGCAGCAGCACAAACTCGAAGTGAGAAACAGTCCTTGTCGGAGCCATCTTGGATTCGCACTTGAAGGTAAAATCAGTAGTCGAACTGTTGCAGCTCATCATGTAACTTTTGATAGCTCAACAATTTCTGTGTGGCCTATTATTATTTGTTTTTCTGCCCCTACCAACCCACACAAAAAGTGGAAAGTTCACCATGAGCCATACAGCTGAATTTGTCCATGATATGTAAGTTGACTGCGACCATTAAGTATAATCAACCATTGTGTGGTTTGGATCGAAGAAAGCTCACAAGTTTCATCACCCAGTGCGCAATTCCATTGTGGCACATAGATCATATATGCCATAATGCTGTAGCACATCATCATGGTTTATTTTTCCTTCTTTCCTGCGACATCCCATTTTTGTGGAGAATTTACTCCTGTATTGGAGAATACACACAACAATATTGCATAGTGCTATAGTCTAAACGATTCATCATTTCTGAGAAGTGAAGCTCCTTAGAACTCTCAATGTACTTATCTGTAGTGCATGTTTCAGGTTCCAGAACAGATCTCAATTTGTAGCGCAACTGGCTCAATGTGGATAATGCCAAGTCTTCCGTTGGGACTTGAGAAATCTGGATATTCCGCGTTAATTGGCCTCTTCTTGATGATCATATGAAGTCAAGTAATCATTCTTGTCACAGATGCAGCCTTATCGTTGATCATCTATTTATTATCCTACACTGCCATTTTCGGCAGTGAGAGACCATTGACCAGGATGATTCATTTCCAATATCAAGGATCGAATTCAAGCCACGAAAATGTATTCTTCCTTGGTTCTTCCTTGTTTATTATTAAGTTTTGTCTTCCCCAAACGTCCAATATTTCCTTTTCCTATCCTCAAATGATTTGCGATGTTGATTCATTTGCTCTGAAGTACGTGTGAGATGCTCGTGTTTAGTATAGTCCAATAAACTTTATAGATCACATTTTACGTGCTCTGAAGATAATTAAGAAGGTATTCACTCTTACTGGTCTTGAAACATCCTCGTTGATTCTTGTGTTCCTTACAGGTTTATGATTGTTAAAAGTTCCGATCAATCTATCTTCTATGTGTATCAAGATGATTGGCATAGGATTGCGAGTTCTTAACACGTAAAACTGCAATAAATTTTGATCTGGCTCGGATATGAAGATTAACTTGTGGTTGTTTGTTCCTTGTCTATAGATGATTCTATTCTCCCCATATCTTTTTTTTCTTTTTCCTTTTCTTTTACATTCTGCATTTTACGTTATATTCTTGAGTGACTGATGATATCATCTACAAGGAATGTCCGAATATGCCACGGGGTTCTCTCTTGTTTTCTTCTCTTTGAATCATAATGTAGTACTGCTAGTATATTATAATTGTTTCAACTTTCAACTCATCGATCAATATATTTAAACTGGAGGCAATCATCTAATGAACCAAGCAAATCAGGTACCAATACATGTAGTATGTAAACTCAATGCTGTCACCAACCAAATGGACTAAACGAATCAGGTACCACCAACATTAAAATGTACGTGAACTTAGGTCGAACATTATTTTTCATATTTTACTCTTCGTTTACTAACGAATGGACTCTCATGTTCACGTAGTAGCCTGTACAACGTTCCAGAATTACTCTCTTTTGACGATTAAGCTAACCTTGGTGGACGGTAGTTATGCTACAAACACAAACTCAAGCTTCCCAAGGCAATGTATTTACCTTTTTTGTACCTTAACATACAAAACATGGTTAAGATCAGTCCAAGTCCAAATTAGAATTTTGTTTTATTGAGGTCCCGCGAATGTGACATGGATCTCTCATTGCTCGGCTGACCCATATTTTACTGTAATTGTCAAACAGCAAACAATTTCCAAATGGAACATGTCTCCATCATTCTACCACTGTAGAATTAAATTCTATAATATGATTGCAATATGCATAGGCCTACTTGACATTTAAAAATCTTCAATTATATAAAATATGTATTGGCAATTGGTGTCACACCTAATTGGATTAATCTAGCTCACTCTTGTCCCTCGGAGGTGGAGGAGATAAGATCTTTTAATAATCTCATCAATCATCAAATATTGAAATTAAAATCCCATATGCATGCAGGCTTTCTTAATATTTGTGGTTTCCTTTCCCATTTCACTTTAATTGATATACTTTCACCACGAGTAAAATTTTAAATTAAACATGTGCACCTTTTTAAGTGAAATAAGCTCTCTACTTCCAAAAAAATTTATCTACCACACGGTTGGCGTATATTTTTAGGTGGAAAAAATGTAACCAAAAATAAGATATATAAAAGATTGGTACAGGTGTATTTATAATATAAAATATGCCATTTGTATGTAAATTTGAGATTGTTTATTAACGTATAATAGTTTATATTTTTAATAGTATATGAAGTTTTGTTGAACTACTAAAAATAATAAATATATAACGATTACGGGATGAAAGAGTAATCTTCTTCATTAATAAAGAATTTATCAACTTAACTCAGAGAACTGACGAATAATCATTACATTAATTTAATTTGCAAAGAAAAAATAAATTAATGGATTACTAGTACATGTTTTAAATAATGCGGCAGAACAATAGCTTCCTTATATTGTATTATTGACTTCAAACTAATGATATAAATGTACAATAAAATCTGAAATAATATGTTTAATTATTTGGCTTTCATTTAAAAAAATTGAAGTCAAGTTATATAAGTTTTTCTACTCACTCAGTAACCTTCTAAGACTTATTTTTGCAAAATATCGGAATTATTTGACAATTTTCTTTTTCTTTTTTTGAGAATCATATGTTAACATATTCAAACATAAAAAAAGGAAAGAAAAGTAGTTTGTTATGAACTTATTATTGTTAAGTGGGGTTTGGTTAATTTTAGTACTACGTCGCACTGTATTATCGATAGTACACCTTAAAAAATATGATAAATGTTACCATTTAATATTTTAAAATTAGCTTATAATCAATTCTTATAATTAAAATAATTTTTAAAATACAAATTATATAAATTTACAATCTCATCCCTCCTAAATAGTTAATTTACAATTTCAAAAAAAAAATCAATCATCTCCAAAACTACTTCCGCCACCATCGCCGTTGGAGCATTCTTTTTTTTTAGAATCGTTTCGGTTTCGAGCTTCCATGGAAGCCCATGGCGGAAGCTCAAACGTCGGAGCTCCGGTATCCTTCTTTTATTTATTATTTTTTTTTTTTGTAAAATGTAAGAAATGTAAAATTGGATGTTTGTGAAATTATTAATAGTTATTGGGTTAATCTTGAATTGTTTTGGGCATATTTTGCTAAGATTGAAATATAAGGGATGTTTAATTAAATAATTTTAAAAAGTATTTTAATATAGTGCGACGTCGCACTACGTTATTATGCGATAGTACGACGTCTTGTCGCATTAATAAAAATTGAAGGGTTGAAATTTAATCTTTGAATTGATTCAACAGTTTAAGTCGCAATACTAATAATAGTACAATACAACAGTACTATTCTTAGCCATACCGAACAAGTAGTCAAATTAGAGTCAAAATAGTGTTGTAAATTTCCTACAGGTTGCTTACCTTTGTGCTTATCTTATTTTCTTCAATTCTTGTTCTTTATTTTTCATGCAAAAACAAGAATATTCGTAAATACTACATTATCATCATCAGCCCACAGTCCACAACAAACACCACAAAACCACTCTCCTCCCACAAAAAGACAGCAATCCTATTTATAGAAATCCACAAAAAACAATTACCCCAAATTACATCAAAGATTCAATTTTTTAACCCTAAAATCAAATCCTATTTGAGTTACATCTTACAAGGGAAATATCATAAACAAAATCTCCCATTATTACTTTGCACTATGGAAGCTGATGTTGTAATCTCATTCCAGCTCAAACCCTTGTAATAGTTTAACCAAAAAAAGCTTTCTTTTTCAAGAATCAAAGGGGTTTTGTTGTGTAAAGGTTAAATCTTACGGCTTAGAGATATGTTGAAATTGTGGGTTTTTGTCTGCTCGATTTTCTTGCTAATGGGTTGTTCCGGAGTTTCAGCTAATTTGGTTTTGATAGCTAAAAACGTTACTCAATCTTTTGACGACAGTGAAGCTAATTTCGGTGAGTCAATTTCTATTTATCATGGGTTTTGGATTAGATTTTTTGTTTTGAATCTGGAGATTTGTTTTGTTAGTCTATTGTGATTGACCATCATGGATTTGTCAAAAGATAATAGGTTTCAACTGTGCAAATAAGTCAATTCTACCTGGCTTTGTATCTGATTATTTCTAGATAATTTATCGGTCGAATACAGTGCTCTTATTGGAGTCTTGCTCTTAAATTTAGCTTGAGAACTTGATATAGGTAGTGGAGTTGATTGAGTGATCATATTGGTTATAGATTAGCTTGTATGGCAGCCCATTTCTTTACCAGATTATGATACCACTGGAGCAAAAGTTTTGATTTGGCTTAACCTATGAGCTTTTGGATTTCTCGAGAACTTTCAACATGTTTTGACCCTTTTGAAACACTATATATAAACTTTCTTCTGGCAGCCTACTTCATCAGGATATGATGCATAAACTTTCTTTAGCTTGTCTCGGTACAGTTGAAGTTGCCTCTTTTGTAAAATCTATAGAGGTCATGCTGTGAAAGTGCAAAATTTTCAATGTCGTCGATGGCAGTATTTAAGTTCTTGCAAGTGTATGGTATTTGAGCTAGCATGGTTCCGCTTAGGCTACTTAATGGGACTGGTATAGGTTAATAGCTTATTTTGTGCTTGTTATTGGTCCTGATGGAAGTGTTTCTCGGTTTCAGCGCCATCAGTTAAAGGTTCTGGAATATGTGGGACATTATACATTGCGGAGCCATTGGATGCATGCTCTTCGCTAACAAATAAGATTGTACGTAAAGTGAATGACACCAAGTTGGCATTTGTATTGATGATCAGAGGAGAATGCAGCTTTGAGGACAAAATCAGAAGAGCTCAAGCTGCAGGTTTCAATGCATCCATTGTTTATGACAATCAAGTTGGCGTATTAGTTGCAAGTAGGTCCTCCTTCTCTGCTACTTCATTGGCATACATATTAAATCGTTACTTTCCAGACTGGATAATAGAAGAATGTGTCGTTTATTCTTTCAGAACACAAGTATTTAATGGCTTGGTTCTTATTCTCATCGATTAGGTGCATGCAATTGATCTTTAATTAGTGCTGTATTTTAAGGCCAGTTGGTAGAAGTTAGAACGTAGCATTTGATCATTACGAAAATGGTTTCAATTTAATTATGAGTCAAAATAGGTTCTTTTGCATTAAATATGGAGCCGATTTTTTTACCACACTAATTTTGAAAATAAGCATTTAGATGCCCCCCCTCAAATAGATGCTACACATATTTTGATGAAGCAAATAGAGCATTTAATCATCGAGGGATGATGCGCGCTCAATCATCTTAGGGCCGACCAAACTTAGTTCATCTCGTTAATATAAAAATATGCATCTAATAAATTTTAAATTTTGTTTGACACTCCCTCATTAACATGTTGGCTTTGTTCGAGTCAATGCTTAATAAGTGCAACTTCCTAGTCTTGGAGGTTTCGCAAAAACCTGACATATCCTAAAATGGCAAAAGTTGGACCCACTCTTATCAATCCTTTATTCATGATCTCTATTTTGTTTACCTACTTACAACTTTAATTAATAATAGCCCCAACGACCCCTTTATTAATATCCCTCAAAAACCAAATATTCTCTCGCATGTGAAGTTTGGATAGAAAGAGGGAGTAAGACTTTTGGTAAGGTGCATTGCTAAAACCCCTTACTGGCTCGGCCCATGTGAGGTTTCATTTGTTTTCGAAAAAAAATGTCAGTTTGGATTATCATCAAAACCTTTCTGCTAAAGCAATGAACTGGTGAAGCGCATAAATATCTTCGTGAAACCTAAGTTGCGCTCAACATTTTCATGTTAAACCTTTTCACTTAGAAATTTCTCGTTTGTTGGCTGTCAACTAATAAATTTGGCTGTCCGTTTTATTGTTCAAACATCTGAATTGAAAATCTTCTTTGAAGTCTTTATCATGATCTTTCTAGATTAGGTATATGGAGGTTTGCCTTTTCGATAAAGTAGCGATTTGTATGCATTTATTTATACAGTAAGGGAGTAACAAATAAAAAGATTGTTGATTTCTTACCTTGTGGAAATGCAGTGGCAGGAAATTCTGCTGGTATAAAAACACCCGCAGTGTTTGTTTCAAAAGAATCAGGGGATATATTGGCAAAATATGCAGGCGCTACTGATGTGGAGCTATGGATAGTTCCGAGTTTTGAATTTTCGGCATGGTCCATAATGGCAATCTCTTTCATATCCTTGCTTGCCATGTCTGCTGTCTTAGCTACCTGTTTCTTTGTTCGAAGGCATCGTATTAGAAGAGAACGGCCTAGAGGCGCTCCACGTGTACGTGAATTCCATGGGATGAGTGGTCGTTTGGTGCAAGCCATGCCCAGCTTAGTTTTCACAGCTGTTCTGGAGGATAATACTACTTCCAGAACGTGTGCCATATGTCTTGAGGACTATAATATGGGAGACAAATTAAGAGTTCTGCCTTGCCGCCACAGTAAGTACTCCCTTATTCATGGGTAGTATTGGGTAATTAATAGCTTAAATTACGCAAACACCCATGGTGATGGTGGTATTGATTCTTTATGCCACTACACGTTTGTCATGTAAAACGACCATAAGCTCATCGAGTTTTGCATTATGCCAATAAAACGCCACTTGTGTGCTATTGTTGTTCAGTATACTGAAAACACTAGCCAGTAGTTTATTAAAAAACGAACTTTGAATAATATGAGAATGGATCCGCTAAAGTGATATGCTCACTGAAAAGGTATCAAAATAAAGCTCCATGGGTAGAATTGTTTAATATTTTAGGCCAGGTATATTACTTGCACTGAAAGCTTACATCGGAATGGATGTCAGCAAAACATCTGAGATAGTGTCTTAGTGAATTGTTAACCAAAACTTCTTGTGGTGTTATTCCAATTTACCCTTGATGCTGATTTCTCATTTTATTTTTGCAGAGTTCCATGCCCTCTGCGTTGATGCATGGCTAACATCATGGAGAACTTTTTGTCCCGTCTGCAAGCGCGATGCTAGAACCAGCAACGGGGAACCACCAGCATCTGAATCAACTCCATTGCTGTCATCAGCTTCCCTTTCTGCATCTTCTGCTCTGTCCTCGTTCAGATCATCAATAGCTTCATCGTCGGCCATACAAATCGATTCACAGCCATCAGGCTCACAACCTCAGTCCATCTCAAGCATGCCTTACTACCTCCAGCACTCTCTCCATTCCCAATCGCCTCACCTCGGTGTGAGTCGGAGCTCTGTAGACCTCAGGAACATGTCATCCCAAAGATCCAATAGTGCTTATTTAGTTTCCCCTCACTCGTTGGGCTACCCTTCTTTGTCAGCTCTTAATTCAAGATACATGTCTCCGTACATTCCAAGTCCAGGGGTTGGTTCGTCTAGTTATCTCGGATCTTCAAGCCGCCAGGCTAACCCACTACACTATAGTGGGTCTGCTGCTAGCTTCTCACCATATACATCAGCTCAGTCACTTCCTGAATGCTAGCGTAAGTTCTTGTCCTGTTGGCCCGAGTTCCCTGAGCCTGAAGGACCATCTGTGTTCGAGTCTTGGCTCCAAGTTGACTGCTATATGTGTACATTGTAGTGGAAAAGTTGTAGTATGATGATGTGAGTTGAGAATTTCTATACAATCCAGATTGTTGTATACTGATACACTCTGATAGATATGTGATTCGTGCTGTTGTACTGGGTTTTTCCTTATACTTTTTGGCAGTTTGTATTACCCTGTATTTAATGCTTCTTACATGAAAGGTATTTCTTGTGGTTGTACTTGTATATGATAAGGCTTTGGGGTTGTATTTATTTCCGGTGACCAATTATTCACATGGATTAAATTTATAGGGGGCGGCTTACTATGGTTATTGACTGATATTGTAATTTGTATTTCGTACTTCCTAAAATTATTAGAGTTGTTTGTAAAATAGAAATTTTCAATTGTTGGATTATGTGGTTTGCTAAAATTCAAATGGCGTTGACACGTAGTTAATGGAAAAGTTAACACCAATTAACTTGTGCAAGGTGAATTTCTACAAAAGTTAAACTTCAGAAAAAAGTTGGTGTAAATTCAAATTGAACAAAAAGGTTTTGATGCAAAAATAAAGTTGCGTCTTTAATGAATACTGAGTATGAGATTTTTACGAAATAGTAGTGAAACTCAAATACAGATTACACTGCATTCAATATATTGTCTCTAGAACTATGCACCTTTAAAAATCAATTTTCTCCATGTTGAACATAATTAGTTTCAAGAACAAAATATAAATATTGGAAAAGAACAAAATTACAGCAAACTCTCAATATCAATTTCCACCAAGGAACATGGATCTGAAATGTCGAAATTACTCAACACCTGCAATCAAGCAAGAATACACTGAATAAAAACCACACCGTTGCCACAAGTCTACAGATAAATCATAGTTGCAGAAAGATAATTTCTCAAATGTGTGAATTATAACAGCAGCGAATATACCTGTGGGTGCACAATTCCAAAAGTGCCAATAATATTCCCTTTGTAAATGATGCTGGCTTGTCTACCAGCGAGAAACTCAGGCTCCTGCAGAAGCAAACAATTAGGAATAACAAAATAAACTAAACACATCATTTGTTTAAACATCCACACGGCAATCGGGAGGAAATGGAAGATAAAACATACCTCTGAACGTTGAATATAGTAGTCGTCAGTTTCAACTTCAGGTAACCTAAGAGGTACCCCCGCGACTTCCATTATTCTATCCACAAGACCATGAATGAGCTGAAAAGAATCACTAATTAGCCGAGATACAGTTTTTTCCATAGATAATCAAAAAAACATCCGTCTTAATATAATATCAGAGGCTTGATGGCACGTGGCAGAACCCCTAACACGGCCAATTGGTCTGGCGAGATTTATCCAAATGACTGGTTTACTTACCTCGAATCCGGAAGTGGCTCCACAATATATAGCTGCAAGACGCCGATGATTTGATGCACCAACATCTTTTGTCTCATCCAGAAGCACCACATCACCCACTTCAAAAATCTGAATCAGGATAAGTTTTAATGAGAGACATACAGAATTTCAAATTTACAGAACATAAAAGGCAAATTATATGGAAACACATCTGCAAACATTTAAATTAATAGTAATAATAAAAGAAAAATAAGAAAGACGAACACAGGAAATAATCACATACCTTGATTGGTTTCGGATGGTTTTTATTTTCCCCCATGGTTTTCAATATACCAGGCATAAGAGTGGTGCGTACAACCTGCAATAATAATAAGGAATATAATAAAAAAACAGACGCAGGAAAAATACTGCAGAATGAGACATAAGGCAAAGGTACCACCATTCAACATGTACCAAGTTAAACGATGAAAATTAATTGTTGACTTGTCCTAGGAGAGCATCCATGAAGGTTGGAAGGTAACAAGCAATTAACACAGAAATCGATAAATAACCAGCCAAAAGACCTGGTACTGTTAGTGGTATAATAACATGATTATATGAAGACAAAATTGTTGAACTGATCATAGTAAGCTGATGTATATGTTGTCCCATAAATCCTAACCATGTATACTTTATAATGATGCTTAATCCGCTATCAGTGTCACCAAATTTTCAATCTAAAAGGCATCCAATAGAACAGACCACAGAAAATTTCGTTCAACACCTGAAAGATACAGTGAGTTGGGTTCTACTTCTACAGCAATATTCAAATACCAGAAAGCTAACAGCCTAAATAAAGTAAAATGACAAAAACAAGACATGGTATTGTTAAATGTTACAAGACAAATGGAGTGAACTGGTAATAAAATAGGGAAGAGACTACAGCCACAATGTGAGGTTAACAGATAAAAAATGAAAAGTAAGACAAACCTCAAAATCAGCAGTACGGGGATTTCCATTAATTGCTGCAGTTGCATTGTCATCTTTGCGGTTAAGCTTAGTAAAGATTTCTTCGTATGAGCATAATACAAATGTCAACACCTCTGTATAACCAACCATTGCAATCTATGGGCAAATTAAAAACAAGACTGTCAAAAGAGATGCACTATAACTAAACATCAATAATCACATCACGAGGAAGGTTGACAGTGCATTTTGCCATGGCACGTTGACTATAATAGCTGGCATGTGCGTGCGTGCAAACCTTGTCAAGATCGCCCATGAGAGAATATAAAACAATTGGCCTAAGAAACACTAGCCCTTCATACATGCTCCAAAAGAAAGTTCAATGCTAATCAATAAGGCCCCGCGCCAAAATGGTACTGCATTGCAGCCTACATCGATGGCAGAAGTGCCTGAAGTGCTATAACTGGGAGTAGTGCCTTCCACATTATAAATTTAATAGTACGTGTTGGAAACTTGGAGAACATCACTCCAAAAAATAATTAAAATTTTCAACATGTATAGACCAAAACCCCAGAAGGATAGTTCATGATCTAGTTCATATGCAACATTAATTAGAATGGTCTCTTCATGAGGAGAACCACACTGTATCATCATTCAGTATTATATAGTAAAAAACAGGTATCAGTTTCCCTACCTCTGATCGGATGAGTTCACTAAACTGGTTCAGTGACTGGGGCTTCACAGATGGAAATTTTATCTTTGGAATTTCATTGTAACCATACGCAATTGCGACATCCTTGAATTTTGAATCATAAGAAAGAAGAAAATTATATCAGCACTACTGCAAGGATGAATGCTTTGAGTAGTGCCATAAAGCTTAAAGACAATACCTCAGCCACATCACAAGGATGGAGAATGTCACTTCTTGTTGGAGGAACGGCTATAGTGAATTTAGTTTGGTTCTCTTCTAGTACAGAATCTTCCACTTGTAGTTGCATCTTGTTCAACAAACCAGCCACCTGTAATTTGATTGTTATGTATTTAACGAGAAACAGGATTACAGGAACACATGCATCTTTCACCACTATTTGTCTAAAACATGCAAGTCTATGTTTAAGGTTAGGAGTCATGTCCTCATGGTCCTTGAACTCTCTAACAGTTAAGAGGGGATAAAACCAGTCAGTTTATTAATGAAGGGCTTAGATAGTCATAGAGAAACAATGAGAAGAAAGGAGTGTACTTGATACCTTATCGGCTGGGAGAGTCACTCCAACTATGCTTGTAATATATGATAGAGGCACAGCCATCTGGTAGAACGACAGGTCAGGGCATATGTATGATTCTCCATCCGGATAAATCACTTCAACTGGCTCAACTTCAAACTTTTTTTCACAATAGACTGAAAACATGGTCACCTGCATAACAAATATAAATGTCAAATATTAGGAGTGGAGGGGAGAAAATAAGCAGTAAACTAGTGCTCAGAGGATCTAATTATCCAGTACCATTGTGTTAAGAACAATCTTGGCTTTTGTCATGTCAGTGGCTGTGCATTCGATAAAAACATTTCTTGTCGTTAAGGAAATGGCTGAATGTGCACCATTTATAATTGGAGGAAGAGACAAAACGTTTCTGCAAAAGCAGCAGTGGTGTTATCATATCACAGAAGCACGAGATAAGAGCATTTATGCTAGTCTGATGTTTTGTTTATTACAGCAGAAATCAAAAATCATATAGATCAAACGGTGTATACGTTCTAAATGACAGCTTCAGAGCACAAGCATGGCGGAAAGAAGTAAAAAGAATTATGTTTGAAGTTCGTTGCACTTTCTGAAGAGTTGTATTACCTTTTACTGTCATATATCACTGGGAACACTGGGGATTCCTCAATTATATGCAAGAATTTCTTCAGCTTTAGATCTGACTGCAAAAATTGTTAACATATAGTATCATTAGAAAGTAGGTAGTGGCATGGTGCCAATTTATGCAATGAGCTAGAAGTGACATGTAAGCACTCAACAACGCCGAAGTAATAACTACTCACCTTGTAAAAATTCATAAGTTCATCAGCTCTGAAGCTCTTTGTCTGCAAGCAATGACAAGTTTAGAACGCATGAAACACAGGTTTGAGATAAAAAGAAAACTGGTAATAACGTTGCTAAAGAGAAGATTCTTAGACGATGATACAGAGCATGAAGAGCAAGAATGTAATGGTCAAAGGCACAAGGGAAATCTCAAAATGGAATGTGTTTTTAAGAAATTACCTGCTTCAGGGGAACAAAGTTTATTTCTGGAGGTGTCAATGCCTGAAACATTCGAAAATAGTGTTAGTGTGTTACTATAGAATACTTCAAGAGACAGATACTCAAGGTCACATACAGAATGGCAACAAAAGTACCAGGCAAATAATCTCGGTCCTGGACTTGTATGTTATGTTTAAATGCAAGGATTTTTATAATCTGGCTATGGAAACTATACCATTCATGTCACTAATAGCTAGCATAAAAACCACCCGAGTATCTTGCACGAATGTAATACATGTTCAATTTCAGGTTGTGATTTCCACATTCTAGTATTTTATAGCTATAGCACTTGTGAACATTAAAGAAACAAACAAGCATGCATACCTCATAGGTGAAAGGGCCCTCTATTGTATCCAAGTCATGTGTACCAATAGCAACCAAGGTTCTTCTCCTACAGTTACATGATGCAATTAGAGGTAAAAGTAGTTCAAAAGCAGAGCCCAGATGTTCTAGACAAAAGTTATTGCAAACAGACAATTACAGACAATTGATACACCAGCATCAAGCTGAAAAGAAACATCGTGCTAATACTATTCCCAAAAGCTGCAAGTGTAAGCTACACCATATATCTTTCAGCTTTCCTATGAATCATGGGGTATAATATAAATTGGAAACTTCAACAATAGAGATCTTAAAGATCTCTGTCTCAACTCCAAAAGTTGAAAGGAAAAGCAAAAAAAAAAAAAAAAAATTCAATCTGTTCTCAAATAACGATCAATATGTATTATAAAGATTTACTCATACCATTGTGATGTGTGAGTTTATGCAGAATGCATATAATTTGGGACTGTTCTTTGTATTCGGCAGATACCACAAAAATTAAGTTGCAACATGTTAGGTGTGTATTTAAGGGAAAAACATAGCAGGTGTTGCCTTCAATGTTAGTAGCTCAGAATTAGAACTACCCTCAGTGGATTAAACAAATCAGATTTATAAATCAGAGGGAAAAAAATAAAAAGATCGTGACCAGTTATTTAATCACACTATAGTAGCACTAACCGGCAGATATTCTGATGAAGTCGGTCTTGAAGGTCAATAAAGCTATTATATCGGTTTTCGTCAAATGTAACACCTCTTAAAACAGCACATACAACAAAAGGCCGAATACTCGATGTCTGCAGTGGAAAAGAAAATCATGCCAGACCTAAAAGAAGCATTTGTGTTCTGAAATGAAGAAGTTTTGGTTTGTGCAAAACACATACCTCTGGTTTTACATGCATTTTGAGCATAGACTCTTTAGGCATACTTGCCACGTTATAGGTAGGTATAGGATCAACACCATTAAATATGCGCAGGGCTTGAGCCAACCCCTCCAGGCAGAGTAAATCATATCTGTCACGAAATGAAATTATGCATAGCGCTCTGATAAGCACATTAATCTTCATACTGCACTCAGAGTCTAGTAATCCACTCGACATTTATAAACAATGATCCTTCTCTCTCCAACTGATATACTGATGATTTCCCCGTATACTTAGAGAACCCAACCCACGGAAGAAAAATAAATGGTAAGTGAGAGAAATAAAACTACCTATTAGCCGGAACATCAATCTTGTAGATAACCTCCTCGTCTTCTGAGGGTTCTTCATCCTCCAGGTGCTTCTCCTTTCTTATAATTGCCTTTTCAGTTGTCTGTGTTCATTATTTAAGATCACTAAACATATAAGTGGCACAAAATGAAACTAATAACAATTACTATATTTAATACACAGCTCGCTTGTTTCGAAAGCACATTGTACTTCACAACTCCAATGTAAAGCAGTAATCAGAGATTCATCACACACTTCAGATATGCACATTTGTTTCCTAATCATCATAATTAACTTAAGGTCTATAATTTCAAAAAGTTGCACATAAAGTTTCACTAAGTACTGCCTCCATCTAGAATTACACGTAACGTGAGTCTCCTACCGTAACTCATAAACTCAATCAACATGACTACAACACAGCTCATTTCACTTAGACTTGGAAAAACTCAAAAGTAAATACAATCCGGTAACAGTAACACACTTAATTTAGCTATAGGATAAGCTGAACGTGTCCATAGCAATATAGCATACTGGAACTAGAATAGTATGTGAAATGACTGTTTTAACTGTAAAGTATTACTACATTCATACCACATCATCAAGCTCAATTCCGAATTTGAAGCAGAGGTCCTCAAACTCCTCTTCAGCTGCAATCAATTGATTGACCAAACGTGAAATTAGAGAAAAAATGAAAATCTAGAGGTATATCCGAATCGAGTAGAGTGAACGAATAGTGAGATTGAAGATGACTTACTGTAGGTTTGACCAAGGGCCTGGAAGAGCCGATCTCGGCCGACGCTCACGGTAGGCATGGCGCTTTACGGCGGCGATACCAAATTTCTCCAACTTCTGTGACTCAGTTGTATCACTTCTCTTCCGTTATGTTTCATTTACACACTTTCTGAAATTTAATAAGAAATGTACATTGGGCTTGTTTTTGGGCCTGGATTGCAGTCCACTTGGAAGGTGGGTCGATTTCAACCGGTTTTCAAAATATACCTCGCACGGAAAAATTGTAAATTTCCTTTTAAATCAATATCGATCTATATATTCATTCGAAGGTAAAAAGAATAAGGAAAATTGGTGCCAAAAACCTTCTATAAATAATTTTTATTTTTTTAAATCCTATGAAGGAAAAATATTGTGCAAATGTATCCAAAAACAGGCCATCATGTGGGCTCCAACTCTAGTACCTTTTATACTTGTGGAAGATGAAAAGTACGATGGTAGGTATAGTTTTTAGATTTAATTTTAAATTAGAAAGAAAATTAGAAAAGAATAAATGCTGGACTTAGATGATTTGATTTGAAATATACCATCCTCGTACTTCCAAAGGATGCGTAGGTTTTGTGAGAACCATATAATTTTGCAATCACGTGAAAGTGAAGTACATGCAAGCAATCAAACAAATGAAATGATTCACATGTTTTATTTTTAAACTTCTATCAAAAAAAAATGATGTTTCACCTCCACCACATATTTTAGAACGTGAAAAGAATTAAAAGATATATAGCAAGCCAAACAATTGTGAAATATCATTACTTCAATCAAACTCAAAATGGCAAGCATCAACATGCCTATGATGTTTATTTTCGGCAAGCCATTCAACCATAGATTACTAACTTTCAAACCCTCCTCCTGTTCTGCATCATCCGATAATGCTCATATGGTGTCACCTGCCATACAGAGGACACAAAGTACTATGCCACCATGTGATCATCACCTGCCAAATATAGTACGACGGTCAGGAAACTACAAGCCTACTACATGGGACTTCGAATCTGTTCAGTCTCTGAATACTGAATACTTGGTACATACCGACAGACATACATACACTAGTAGTTTTGCGTTTAAGTTTTTGCCTTGCCTATATATGTGATGTTTCATGAATTTAACTATACTTATGTGCAGGTAGAGAGATACATGAAACATGCAACTGAGCTGAAGAAGCAATTGAAGACGATGTTGGAAAATCAACAAGAATGAGTTGATCAGCTTGAGTTCATCGATTACTTGCAGAAACTTGGAATATCGTATCACTTTGAGTGTGAGATCAAGCAAATTTTGACTAGAATTTATGAGCAAGGGCATTTGAAGAATGCTAATAATGTGACAAACAGAGGAAATATGTACACTGAAGCTCTTCAATTCAGGCTCCTGAGGCAACATGGGTTCAAAGTCCACCAAGGTACCAAAATAAATAAATAAAAAGTTCGTGCATAAATTTACGTTCATGACTTTTGTTATAATGATCTTGTGTCACACACACACACATTATATGTGTGTGTGTGTGTGTTTTATGCGCGCACATGCAATTGCAGAGATATTTGATTGCTTCAAGAACGAGAAAGGTACATTTAAATCAAGCATTGAAAATGATACAAAAGGATTACTCCAATTGTACGAAGCTTCTTACATGTCAACAGAGGGAGAAAATACTCTGGAGTTGGCAAGAGAATTTGCCACCACTTTCTTGCAGAGAAATCTTGATGATCAGCGTAACACAATAGACCAGAGCTTAAAATCAATGATTTACTACGCTTTGGAGCAACCACTGCATTGGAGAACTCAAAGACCAAACGCGAGGTTGTTCATCAATGTGTATGAAACGAGACCTAACATGAACCCTATAGTGCTTGAGTTTGCGAAACTTGACTTCAACATTCTTCAAGCAACACATCAAGATGAACTAAAACAAGCCTCAAGGTCAACACTTTCTCCAATCTTACATTTTTTTCAGAATTAGTGAACTCATCTTTGGATTAATTGTAATATTGTATTTCATGTAGGTGGTGGAAAGGCACTAGCCTAGCTGAAAAGTTACCATTTGCAAGGGATAGATTGGTGGAGTGTTACTTCTGGACTCTTGGCGGACTATTTGAGCCTCAATATAGACACTCGCGAATAATGGCAACAAAGGTTAATGCGTTCATAACAATCATTGACGACATATATGATGTCTATGGAACCTTGGATGAATTGCTTATATTCACTGACGTGATTGACAGGTCATATTTCTTGCCACATTTAAATAAAAGAACAATCAAAGCAAGACACAACATTTTTCTTTGACTTGTTTAAGTTACTTGTACAGATGGGACATTGAGGAGATCAACCAACTTCCAGACTACATGCAGTCATGCCTTTTGGCTCTCAATAATTTCATCAATGAGATGGCTTACAATGTCCTAAAGGGTCAAGGATTCGACATCATTCCTTACTTGAGAAAATCGGTAAGAGATCGATTTATTTCTTAACAAAACACTGAAACACAGTTCTATATATATATGCATTTTTTGTAAAGGATAACTAGTAAGTTAGCTAAGAATCATTGGAATGTAGTGGAAAGACTTGTGCAACGCATATATGCAAGAGTCAAAGTGGTACTATGAGAGCTACACACCAGGGGTCGAAGAGTACATTAACCACGGATGGATATCAATTTCAGCTCCGGTAATTCTAACCCATGCTTTCTTTCTAGTTTCGAGCCCACTAGAGAAGAATGATGTTGAGTGTTTGTACAAGTATCACGACCTAATTCACTGGTCAGGGATGCTTCTACGTCTAGCTGATGACTTGGGAACATCATCGGTAAGGGCAACATTAGATCTATGCTAGCTTGAACAAGTGTTTATGTATGATTATTTTCAAAAGAACCGACTATGTATTTATTCATCTCCTTGATCTAGGAGGAGATGAAGAGAGGTGATGTTGCAAAATTGTTACAATGTTACATGAATGAGGCCGGTGTTGGTGAAAATGAAGCTAGAGGGTATGCAAGATCTCTGATATACGAAACATGGAAAAAGTTGAATGAAGAACGAGTTAAAGAACTTCCATTTCCGGAGATTTTTGTTAGAAGTGCAGTGGATCTTGGTAGAATGGCACAATACATGTACCAACATGGAGATGGGCATGGAATCCAAAATCCGCAGATTAAGCACCGCATCGAGAGTATTCAATTCGAACCGATTTGATATGATCAAGGTGATCGAGATTGTAAGTTCATAGCTTAGAAAAGGTTCGTAGCTTGTAAGATGATCGAGAGTCTCGATCAATATTTCTCTTTATTCTTCCTAAATCTCTCTCAACTAGAATAATTGTATTGCAATCTATCTATAACACATAACATATTAAGAGAAAAATCATTCTAGCAATTCTTGTCATTAATTATGTAGAATTGATGAGCAACCAATAATGTTAAAAATTTAAATTTGATATGGTGAATGTTGAACACTTTAATTTGTTAAGATCAAATACACCATATAACTCCCATTATTTAATTTTAGCAAGTTGACTCAATATATAATTATTTAATCTCATATAGATTTATTTACAGAACTCCGAAAAATATTATGAACAAATATATAGATTCACTACGAGAAGACGAATTCATAGGCATCAAATTTGAATATTTTATTAATTAATTAAATTATTTATTTATTAAAATATCATTTCTATTAAATGACCAAATTTGAAATAATGAAAAATTAAACCAGAACATTTTTAACTAATAAACAATTTTCCATTTATCAAAGAAATCAATACTTATTTAAGTATATAATTATGAATACATCACTTTAAATATTAGCAACAAATTATGCATCGAATCAAATAAAAATCATTACCTTTTCAACATGTATGTGAATTCTAACACACTTTATATCTTTACTCAATATTTTACGATTTAAAAAAAATATCAAAGCATACTATCATTTACAAATAATAGTAAGTTTACGATTTTGTAAACTTACTTTATTGGATTATTAATGCACTACTAATATACTCTAATTTTATTTTTGATTTTTTTCATAATAATTGGTTTTAACTATGTTAATTTTAAAATATGTTCTACAAGTATTAGTTTTTTCAGCAATAAATACCCGATTAATATAATTGTTCTATTATTTAATTTTTTTGAAACGATTAAAGGGTGACTCGAACCCCCCGACCTATTGGTTTGATGTGAAGCCTCTTACCAACTGAGATGCACTTAGTTGTCTATAATTGTTCTATTATTAATGCATATAATAATATCTTCGCATTTACTCCAATGGGTTGGAAATATATAATGAAATTAGTAAGTAAAAATGTCCTTATTGCTTTAAGATGCATGGTTAAAATCATCACAAAATTGAAACATTGTTGCCAAAAGAATTACAAACTCCAAAAATTTTCCAATGTTACATATATGACACGGAACACGAAAGTGACAACATGATTAATGCTCTCACTGCAATTTTTTTTAACCTCTACACTCAATTTCATGCATCTTTCACATATTTTGTTTAAATTAATGGTATACATCATTTAATACTCATTAGAATTATAGATGCTCGACGGTAAATATATATTTTAATGATCGTAAAGTCAAACCAATTCAGCTGGTGCGGAAACTGATTCTGCAACACTCATAAAAAAACCATGGTGGCAGAGAACAATCAATTTGCAAAACTATACCAGGTGGTCATACATCACATCTCCCTTGATAATGTCCATGAGGTAGGACTTCGACTTATTGCATGATGTATGGTGATGGACGAACTTAAAATTTGCTTTGCATTAAAATTGATTCCTTCGTAGAGGATGATGAGTGATGAAAATTACATGCAAAAAATCATTTTATGGTTGAGAGTAACCTTCTTTTACAAATCCCTACTTTTCGTCCACGTGGAAGATGGATAGTATCCTGATATTCATATTCGTATTGAGAGAAAGATGTCAAATTCTATTCTAATGGAGTTCTTAGATTCCCGGATACAATATAGGAAGAATGGAGGTCATCAACTCATACTTGGCGATACATCATTTACTACAATTCATTGTTGATTCTAAGAGTAGATGTTATATTTGGAGGACTTTATGCTCTGTTTTGAAGATAGAAGAGATATACGTTCTTTCAGTGACTTCTATCGGTATCATATTATTGCTACTTACAAGGGTAGAACTGTTCATTCAAGATATTAAATATAATTGAATATACATTTATACTCCATATGCAGTAGGATTAAGCTCGATTCTGATGCAACGTGTCTACTCAAAGAAACAAAACATATTTTATGGGACGAAACTAAAGTGATGAATATGCATTGTATTGAAGCGCTTGATATGAGTTCAAGGAATTTTATGCATAGACTAGCCACACCATTTAGAAGTTTGGTTATTATATTGAACATATACTTTAAACAAATATTGAATGTGGTTCCGAGAGGGTCTAGATCTGACATTCTTAATGCAACAATATGCTCGTCCAAAATATGAAATTCATGTTTGGTCCTCAGACTTACAAAGAACATGCGACTTCATGTAACTAAATATTTGTTCATTTATGTTATTTTTTTAATTTTAGTCATATATGTTTCTTTCTTTATATTCTGTGAAGTGTGATTCGATTTTTCTTTTAGGCTGGTATGTTAAAGTTGAGATTCATGAGATGGGATAATTCGCAAAGTGGATACTACAGTTTGGTGATAAGGCCGACGATACTGATATTAGGATGCAAGAAGACATTCTTTTTCAAGAAGTGTGTGATCATATTCCCACAAATATAAAAAGCACATATTCTACTTAGATGCAATAAGACATTCTTTTCCAAAAAGTGTGTGATAATATTCCAAAAAATATAGAAAACACATATCCTACTTGGGAAGTAAGTTTATACCTTATTCCAATGTAACATGTCTACTCAATAAAATGAACTTATTATATAGAACGAGGCTATAGTTACCAAATTAATTGTTTTGAAGTGCATCATAGGAATTTTAGATATGTCATGCATTGACTAGCCATACAATTCGATGATTAGTTATTTTAATTGACGGAAAGTTTAGATAGGTACCACGATTGATTCAAGCGAGGGTGTAGATTTGACATTGTTAATGCAATAATATGCTCATTCAAAATATGAGATTCATTGAGTCCTCAGAGTTCCAAAGAGCATGTGATTGCATGTATACTAAGTGTTTATTTCACTTATGATAATTTTGATTTAGTAATAATATGCATTGGAGACGGAGTTGTCGGCGGTGATAATGAGTGTGAGATGTATAAGAATCCTAAAGTACATTTTCATTCAAGAAGTGTGTTTATATCCATACCATTGTCCCAAACACATATATATTCTAACCATGATCATATATCGAATCCATATCTTAGTCCACATTATTTGCATACACATATATTTTTACACCCACAAATGATATACTCCATGTGGTCCAGTAAAAGATTTCTAGGTTTCCTTACTTGAAGAACCACTACAAATAGCTAACAATAAATGAATGTTTTCTTAAATGTTAACAATCTTATCACATCTATCGAATGAGGGGCACTGGTGCTACCTTCAATAAAAGTGGTGTTCATTTAACAACATGCACTAATCATTGATTATAATTCATTATATTAATTTATGTATGTTAATTATATTTTACGTGAGTATTATTTCAAAACCTTTATTTAAGTCTATTATTGTTCTTGTTGATATTATATAAGGATAAATAGATCCACATTTCCACACAACTCATATATGATGTTCAAATATCAAGCACAAAGTAGCATGGAACTATAACATCCATCAGTCATACGTATACCTTACAAAGGAAGAGATAAAATTGTCGTTAATTTCATCGATCGAGAAAATTGAGATAAGATTATGAGGCATATGGATTATTATGAGTCTCCATGCTAAGCAGTGTGGTGGATATTAGAATCTCCACTGAATTACAAGATTTATGTTATTAAGAGAATGACATTTCATTTGGAGAATGAGCAGTTCCTTTAAAAGAGGGTGGGTGTATGCCACATGTCGTCAACAATGCCAATGTAATACCCAACCCACATCGATTAAGAGTGAAATGGATGAATTGCATATATGTAGACCACCACTCTTCCAAGGTATGGGCCCTTTTGAGATTCCAAAAGAAATTTTGTGTGTGTACCGACCCAAAGAGGACAATACCATACCAACGAAATGTGACAGTCATGAGTAACCTCGCATGCTCAATGGGACGGGTCTCAGAGTCATTGGTGGTCGGGTCGTTACAATTGGTATAAGGGTTGGACTATCCATAACTGCATGAACTAAGTGCTATACGGGGCAAAGTGCTAAAATGTATGGGTAGTGGGAGCCACCACTTAAGCCCGTATGGGCCACCGCTGGAGTCCTTCGCGGATGGTTGGTCTTGGGATAGACAGTAAACCCATAAGAAAGCTCGACGGGGACGTCGATAATTTAAGGGTGTAGATTGTAATAAAAAAAATCCCACATCGATTTAGAGTATATGTTGACCACCACTCTCCTATGGTATGATGTCTTTTGGGGATTCCAAAAGTAAATACTTTCGGGCATCGATCAAGCGGACAATATCATACCAATGAGATGTGTGCGGGACAATCATGAGTAACCTCGCCGACTCAATGGCTCGGGTCTCGAACCATTAGTGGTCAGGTCATGACAACCAATGTCAAACAAGTACAGGTTTTGCATTAGTTCGAGTTGAACAAAATAAATCCTAGAAAACTGACTTATGATAAAATTACCTAATATCATTGTTGAAAAAATAAACATAAAATATTATATGTATGAAAACAAAAAAAACAAGATTTTTGGTTGAATGTCGTTGATTATGTTGTTCAAAATATCACAAGGATGGATGTGAAGTTATGAGCCTCTTATTTAGTAATGGAGGGTATATTAGTGGTTTTAAAGCGGCAATTTTATGGGGATCTATGATTTTTTTTTTTGCAACACCTTCTTATACAAATGTTGTTCCTTACACAACAGGTCGAGGACTGGGTGTGTCGAACAAAACATGAAATCTATTATCAAACGACATTCTATACGATCAACAAATGATACTCAACAATCCCAGTACACTAAATTTACATACTATATAGTCATTTCATATTTAATAACAACAAATTCAAATTTTGTATTGAATTGCCATATAACGATTAGAGATGTAAATAGCTCCGTCGGAGGTTGTTTACTTACAACTCTCCGATAAGAGTTGTTTACAACTTCAATTGGATACGTCTTGGTTCCATGAGTAGCCGTTTGACTTCCGGGCAGTTTCAATTTCGACCGAGATTACCGGATTTGTTGTTGAAGTTCAAAGTTTTTTTTAAGACGATAAAGAAGGAGGAATGGAAAAATGAATTGGGTATACTTTAAAATAAATTTGATTGAGGTTTAATACAACAATATTGAGTCATTGTTGTACATTAGAGTTAAGTGTGCAGTAAATCAAAGAGTGTACATCGCAATCAAGTCCAATTAATTTTATTTTGTATTTATTTTATTTACGGTCAACTAAACAAAATGAGATTTTGGGTGCATCTGTAATTGTTTGAATATAAGGGATGAATATGTAATTGGCTCAAATTTAAGGGGTAAGAAACATAATATTTCGTTACATATTTGATTTTTTTTCTTAAACGGCTAAAGGTTGACTCGAAACCCCCGATCTATTGGTTGGAGGTGAAGCGTCTTACCAACTGAGTTGCGTTTCGTTGTCCCCTTAAATATTTGATGATATAAATCAATTTGACATGTCAAAGATGTCCAGAGATATCGGTCAATATTTTAGCGCATATAACATGTATATGGAAGATAACTTTGAGAACGGTCTTAAACATATTTTTTACCATAGATTGCTCTACAATATTAATTGTTCTGAATTATAAGCTTAGGATCATACTGAAGGATGGTGCATGATAATGCTTTTGAGGATTATTAATCAAACTTTCAAATTGTGCAATAGAACAAGGCTTACAGTTTCTGAACATAAAAATTTATCATCGAGGCAAAAATGATATATTGAATCAATGCGTGTAAAAAGTTTTTAATTCCTATGATGTGAATGATGAGCCACTAAAAATGGATTAAAGGTAGTAATTTACAATGTAGTGGTAATACATATGACACGACAACAAATATAACTTACAACAGGTTTTCTACTGTCAGACAGACTGTTGTTCTGACTATTGTCAGTCAATATATTCACACCTAACACGTGTCCATTGCTCTCCATCGCCCTCAACTATTATTCTCCATCGCCCTCAGCTATTTGTCTTCATTGTCCTCAATCGCAATTTGTTACTATATTTAGGAAAGTTAAGCTCTCCACTATTTTTTAAATTAAAATCAATTAAACACATATTTACATATACATTTATAATTTATAATTATATACTTTAAAATTATAATTACAAACAAATATCCACAACAATTATTCATAATCTAAAAATATTAAAATTGGATGGATCCTAAATTACATGTCCCCCAATTCAATACATTAAATAAAAATTGAATTCCCTTTCACCTTCAATCCAGATATATCTAACCTCAATCAATAAGCTAAATCCATAATTAATTAGTGTTTACAGAATTAGTACTTTAAGATGATGATCCGCCGGCGGTGATGGAGCGGTTTGGCCATGATGATGATGTCCACGATGATGATGGGTTCAATTGGGGATTAATTTAATCTGATCTGATCATTGTGTATGGATAAGTGGATGGTTTTGATTTAATTTGATTATTGTTTTGATTTAATTTTAATATTTTAATTTTAAATAGTGAATTTTCATATATGAAAATCTTTTTTTAAAAATATATTTATATAGTTTAAGGCGATTAGATGGTTAGAGCAACACGTAATGCAACACCTCGTGCTACACGAGTGAAACCACATAACAGCACTTAGTGCGAAATGTAGTAGATTTTTTGATCTTTACCATTAAAATTTTCAATCTATAGATTAAAATATGCTACTAAAGTTAGTTGGGGCGCCTCGACTAACATTAGAAGACCCCAACTTACAAAGAAGTCTTCAACAAGTTAATTATGAGTTGATCTTAAACACTGACAAAATTTTATATATGGGGATCTATTTTACGTTTTGCACTTAGAATTTTCTAAGGATAGTGTGACTTCCGATGCATTGTTGAAGCGATTAAATCATGCATTTTTGTCACACTGCATTTTTTTATATGCTTCTCAGCTTCTAAATATTATTGTTGAAATTTATCAATTTCTTATCTTAATTTTTTATCCATGCTGTCGAGTATCATATAGTATCTAATTAAGGCTATTTTTTTCTCAATTTATTATCTCACTAAGTGTATACCCTTTTTTTTTTCCAGGTACGAAAGGTTTCATGTGAAGTCAAGTCTTATCAATAATATTTTCGATTTTACACATTGCAAAATATTTTTTTATCATACTTTAACAATATATTATTCTTACAAACTCTAGATCTTCATATTTATAGATTTTTTTCCAAGCTTATATATACTAATTTTCACAATATGAACCATTCAACAAAATTAATTCATATATGAATTAAATAAGCATAGGGTCGTCCCCGGTTTAAGTATATGATAATGTTTGTATTGATCAAAATACCGAGTTGAAATATGTAATAAGTCTCATAAGTACTAATATTAGAAAACATATAACTGAGGCTAATATAATATTAGTAATCTATGAAATCGAAAAGGTTTTTGCTCCAATTGTGATGGTAAACCCATTCAACAAGATGATGTTCTCTATCAATTTTGATAGATATTTTTAATGATATAATCTATTTTACTATCGCTATAAACAAAAGTCCTGAGAAATCTCTCACACACAAGTCAGCTTCTACACCCTCACACAGTCACACGTATTTAAACATGATGTATTTGGGTTTCTCTCTATAGATTGCGAGGAGAAATATATTTAATGTAGTTATATCGATATGTTAAAATACATGACACGACGTGTTCGTTATTATCGACATTTTATTATATGATAATTAATTTTTTATTTTAACTATTATTTTCGTGCCCCATTGGGCCATTAACTAGTTATAATGATTGGTTTACAATTGTCACTACTAGAAAAAAATGGATATGACAACTTCTAAAATGGTCTCTAAAACTATTATAGAGTGACCTTTTGTTATTGTGACGGTTTTCAAAAGTATGGTTAGATTTGAAATTTTAATAGATTTTACTTCAATTATAAATTTATGTAGTGACGCTACATTACGTGAAACCGTGAATATAAACATATTTAGTCACTTTAAGTGAATCTCCATATATCTCCAGTGACATTTTTAAAGTATAATGGCCTCGAGTATCTAGATTAATTAGATACTTGATAAGGTTAAAGTAGATAAATCTAGTGATGTCAACTAGAATCATTAGACATACTTGAACTAACACCAAACTAGGTCACAATAACAATTATTTGTAAACGCCTTTGATCAGGAAAAGTTCGGATTTATAGTGAATATTCATCAATATATACCTAATCAAACATAAAAATCAGAAGCAGAAAACTAAATAAAATAAAAGGAAATTTAAAAAATGGAAAATTTTCCCACTAATAAAAAAATATTGAATCAAGCATCTCATATGATATTAAATATAATATTTAAATTTATATGGAATTATAATTTATAAATGTTTAAAATAAGTTTATACTTTATACCCTTTCAATTTTAAGTTCACAAACGTTACTAATCATGAAATATAATTCTTTCAACATGAATTTCAAAATCTTCAGAACTAAAAATATATTACGATTTGTAAACCACATATAAAAATCAGAAGTAGAAAACTAAATAAAGTAAAGGAAATTTAAAAAATGAAAAATTTTCCCACTAAGAAAAAATATTGAATCAAGCATCTCATATGATATTAAATATAATATTTAAATGTATATGGAATGATAATTTACAAATGTTTTAAATAAGTTTATACTTTATACCCTTTTAATTTTAAGTTCACAAACGTTACAAATCATGAAATATAATTTTTTCAACATGAATTGTAAAATCGTCAGAACCAAAAATATCATCGTTTTTCAGTGTCATGTTGCGTCTCACGTGTGCGTTTAACATCCCATCGGATTGTTACCCGACCCATAAACCACATACTAGTGCCGGTCCGTCTTCGTAATTCATGCTCATTCGAGTACCATAATGCTCTTCACTTCCATTTTCAGAAACCCTCAAATCCTCTGCTCCTCCTTGTTAAACCCTTCCAAACTATCTGCAAAAACTACCTTCACTACTCTTCCCACCTGTCGTTTCAAGTGCATACCTCTGCGTTTCAATCATACCTACTCCATAGCCACTTCTGCTGAAGCAGCTAGACCAATGGTTCCAGTGAAAGACCAAATTGATCTCACTGACAAGGAGAGTCAGATATTCGACCGTCTTCTCCAGGTCCTCCGCCACTTCAATCTCCAAACTGAGCTCCGTGTTGCCGGTGGTTGGGTTCGCGATAAGGTTTATCGCATTCTCACCCTTTTGTCTTCTAATTGGCATTATTTTGAATAGGAATGTATGTTCAATTAAGCTTAGAGTTTAATTCAATCGTAAATTGTTGGCACAATTTGTGTATTTTGTATATTATTTGATAAATGCAACTGGAAACTAGGCATTTTTGTGCTGAATAGGTTCTGTTTAGTTTATTTTATGCATTCGCCTAATTTTTTTGTTTTTGGATTTTGTATTTGATTTGCAGCTTCTGGGGAAAGAATGTTATGACATTGATATTGCCCTTGATGATATGTTGGGGAAGGAGTTCTGTGAGAAAGTGAATGAATATTTGTCATCTACAGGTGAAGAAACGCAAGGGATTGGTGTGATACAGTGGTACTTTATCGACCCACTGCTGTTTATTTTTTGTTGGTAATGTTTCTGCTGCATCTTTTTAGTGAGCTGAACTGGTGAGGTGTTTTTCTCCTGTGATGGTTTGCAGCAATCCTGATCAATCGAAACATCTGGAAACGGCTAGGATGCGTCTACTGGATGTGTGGATTGATTTTGTTAACTTAAGATCTGAAGACTACAGTGAAAATAGTCGCATTCCAACTATGGTAAACATTATGGACTCTCTTTAATGTATCCATTTAACAAGGATAGCTTCCTGCTAATACGTCTGCCAAAGAAGGTAGCATTAATAGAACGATAATTGGGATAATCGTGCATCGTGATTAGCTGCATTAGTTTAAGGTTTTCTGGTAGGACAGCTGTGGTTGCTCTGTCTTAATGGGAACTGAAACTCCAGTGCCTAGAATGTCTTAGGTCATAAGAATGTCAAGCAAAACAGAAAATGATCTAGAGAGCTCTTTGAATTGCATATAGCTAGGTGAAATTGTAATTATATATCAGGTACTTATCATTAAACAATTTGAAAGTTCTCCAAATATTACAGAGATTTGGAACTGCTAAAGAGGATGCTTACCGGAGGGATCTAACAATCAACAGGTAATATACTTGGACCATCTACTCTCTGAACTTATGGCGTGCAGGGTGCAGATGCACAAAGTTCTGCACATAATGTTTTTGCACATAATCCTTATCTTTTACTGGGACAAGCTACTATGAGGCCTTTTATTTAGGTATTGCAATGAAATGCATGACTCCGTGGGTGAACTTCCAATTTTTATTTTGATCCTGTGTTGGTAGCTTGGAGTTTTTCCCGTTTCCGTTACTCTAATTCCTGATATTTATATTGCAGCTTGTTTTACAACATAAATAAAAGTTCAGTCGAGGATTTTACTGAAAGAGGTAAAAGTTCATGTTTTCCTTTGGAAAGAGTTCTGTTCATCTTTATCATGGTTATACAACAATTTTTTGTTGATCTGTATTCTTTCTTCAATAATTTATAGGCCTTGAACATCTGAAAGCTGGAAAAATTGTGACCCCATTGCCTCCAAAAAAGACATTTTTAGATGATCCCCTTCGAGTACTTCGAGCTATCCGTTTTGGTATTATATTACACTGCAAATCCACACTGTGCTTCTTTATATTAAAAATAAAAATGACCTGTTATCAGTTAGATTGCAAGCTGAGCCTGGTAATGTACTAGGTGCAAGGTTCGACTTTCTGTTAGATGAAGAATTGAAGATAGCTGCTGCAGACAATGATGTCAAAGCTGCCATTGCTGATAAAATTAGTAGAGAGCGGATTGGTCATGAGGTGTGCTTTGATGTACCATGTTAGTATGTATAGTAATGATTTTGGCGACTAATATTCAACTCTCACCTCCTTGTGATTTGTACTTACTGCTATACTATCATGCAGATTGATCTCATGATTTCTGGAAATAATGCTGTGAAAGCTATGACCTACGTTTCTGAGCTGCAGCTATTTTCACCTGTTTTCAATCTTCCAGTGGATATGGAACCTCCAGCATTGGAAGGACATGAAAGGTCATTTCCCTTTTTCACAGGGTCAAATAGTATTTGCCTGTCTGAATTTACTCTGTTTTGCAGAACTGCTTTTTTCCTGCTATGTTGCTATCCGTTGCAGTGAAGTATGATAAAATTTTACATCTATCCGCACTATTTAAGTTTTAGAAGCCATGTTAAGTCAAGAAACTTAAAATTCATTTTATCGGGTATTCGAGTATATAGCCCTACACAACACATTGTAAATACCATGACTCCATGAGTGCACGTGTCAGTGCCACTATGTAGTTTCCTGCTATTTTTTGTATATTTGCAGTTGCCCAATGTGTTCTCTTTTTAATGACTAAATGTCTTTTTCATTTTTCTTTTTTCCTGATTGCTTGAGTAGGCTTTGTGTCACTTACATGGATTCAGCATGGGACCTTTTGCAGTTAATAGGATGCCCCTCCTTCACTGTGAGTATTTTGGTTGTTTATGGAGGTTGACCATACTTCTTCATTATTGTCATTTTCAGATTTTTTTTGTTTGTAAGTGTGATTAGTCATTACTTCCAATGATCACCTTGCATGATTAAAGGATTTATTACATATGATACCCTCAATTATCGCCAACTTCTCATCAAAACAGCCCTGTTTTTATTCTTGTTGCTATTCTGCATAATAAGTAGAGCTCTAAAGAAAAGCCATCAATCCTTTAGCTTCAGCCTCTTCATATGAGATTCAACTTCAATCTCTCACCAATAAATGAATATGTCATGTTAGAAGTCTGCTCTACTCTGCTAAGATGCATTTGGAATCAGGACAAAAGTTGTTGCCTATAAATCAGCAACCAACTCCATTCTTCATGAAACACTTAGTATATCAATTGAGATAAGTTTATGGCTGTTCATAGCATTTCCTAATATTTGACTCTTAACTGTCTGTAGGATGACCAGCTGAGGCTCTGTCTATATGCTGCTTTGTTTTTGCCCTTTAGAAATACTGTATACAAGGACAAGAAAGGGAAAAAGGTAGATGCACGAGTCTTAACTATTTATATTATAATTAGACAAGTCAGTTTACTTTTACCCTTAACTTATACACCAACAAGCTGAAAGGCATATCTGACGAGTCTTGACTATCTACCTTGCAATTCTCGGATTGACAAATTTCATGACATTCATATTCTATTTTTTTCGTCATTTTAATAGATCCCTGTCGCTAGTCATATCTTCCGGACTTCGCTGAAGTTAAAGGCCAGTGATGCAGAAACAGTACGATTTCTGCTCTCTGTCTCAGAAGCTACTCTGTCTGCAATTCTGTATATGCTTATATGCTTTTTTTTGTTCTCTGGTTCCTGCTTTTGATTTTTCTACATGATTAAATAATAATCATAACAATGAACTTATTGCAGGTTATCAGCCTGCACACAGCAGCAGAAAAGTTTTTATCCTCAATCCTTCCTATGATTGTGCCATATCAGAATTCAGAAATTCCCAAACCTGATCCAATTGATGTTCCTTTTGCCTCAGAACTCAGAGTATCAGCTGGTAAGCTCTAACCCCCTTATGTAGTTCGTTAGCACTTATTTTTCTCAATAGCTTTCTAGAATTTTGGCTGATGTATATGTAAAATAGTCACCTCAAAGATGGATTAGATTGAATTTGCTAGCATGTGAAAACCTTCACTGAATATTGGATGATTGGATCGTGTAGTACTTGGTATATACCTCAAATGGATTGTTTACTTAAACCATTCTTTTTGGTTCTTGCTACTGTAAGTCCATGGGCTTAATAAGTTGATTGTTATAATTCATGTACAGGGTTGCTTCTTCGGGAAATCAAAGAATTTTGGCGTGTTGCATTAGTGGTCTCTTTGCTCATATACCCTCATGACATTGGCTCAATTGGAAAAATGTCTGAAGGCAAATCTCTAATCGATACAAGAGAACTATATAACAGGGTGGTAAATGCAATTTTGGAGATGGGTATGTCCTTTGTGATTCTATAATATGGTTGATCTTTATGACACATCTCATTAAGCCCTATTGTCATAAACTGGCCTATTGTGGTATACCAATGAGTTTTGGTTCTGGACGCACATATCTTCTTGCATGCATCTCGTGTACCATTTTCTGAGAAAAATGATTTCTGACTTGAGTTTGACAAGTCACTCTAGCAAAATTGTTGGCCTACTTTAAAAACCTTACTCATGCTGAAATGGCTAATGGTATATTTTGGCAAATGATATTAGCATTCTTCTATATTATACAGGCTTGGAGAAAGTTTGGGAATTGAAACCATTGATGAACGGCAGAGAAATCATGAGCTTCTTACAGCTCAAATCAGGAGGACCACTTGTAAAAGAATGGGTATTGCATCTGCTATGTGGCTATGCCTATACGTAGACAAAGTATGGAACTACACTTAGCAGCGTTGAATACAAACTTTTTCTTCTCTTGCAGCAACAAAAGATTCTTGAATGGCAGCTTGCACATCCGACTGGAACTGCAGAAGACTGCCATAACTGGATGAGGGAATCTCAGTCAAAACGTGCAAGGACAGAGTGAATTACATGCAAGCTCTCTGTGGCAAGAGAGAAGTAAATTATTGTTTTCCGAGCCCTGAAACTGAATGTTCCCTGCCTGTTAGAAGTTGTGGCTACCTGCTTACCCTAATGGTAGTTCATGGTAAATTTCCCAATTAACAGAAAACTTAAAGACTAGTTAGATCCTTGATCACCGTCTTTGACGACTCAAATTGATCCGACATCGGCCTCAGGTGGAAGAAGTGGCATTCAGTTAGAGTCAAATGCTTTGAGAGCAAAGGTTTGGCATGGCAATGCCCAGCTGTTGACATTTCTATACTGAAAAGAATGAAGGCCTTATAATTACTAGAGTTTAGTGAAGATTGTTCATTGGTAGAGCCCTATGTTATTTGGAGAATTCCGAACAATGCTTTAAACTTCACTATTTTTATACTAATACGCTGGAGTTAAGTTTATAACAGTCAACTAATCATCATCTTTCTTAATGGTCTTACTAGTTACCTGTGTCATGCAGTGCAATTTTTTTTAATTTTAAATTCATACTATAAAAAGTATATTATTTTAATCATATAAATAGTAACAAATGAAATGCAAAGTTTGACATGATTTAGCTTAAAATGAAATGCAAAGTTTGACATGATTTAGCTTAAAATTAAGGAATGATTTAGCTTAAAATTAAGGAAGTGATGGAAGAAACTACTTTTGGACAAATAATTACTTTGAAGTTTTTAAATAGTATTGGTAAAGTAATAGATTAGACAAAAGATCTCACTTTAAGATTGCATTTTATGAGTAAGTAGGGATATTAAATTATTAATTACTCACTATTATATTTTATTTATATATGTTTCATTATAAAATGTATATTTTGGACAACATTTTCAATCCATTTACATTTTATATGCATTTATCCATTAACATTTTACACTGAACTTTATATTCAAAAGTAAATAAACATATGTTCTGGACTGGAGGAAGTAGTTGTTTATGAAAGGAGTAAAATGAATAAACATCGTGGTTATCAACATTGGCATTATGTGTTTTTATATGCGAAAAATGACATAATATGTTTGTTCATTAAATAATTCTATGTGTTTTATTTATGAATACGAGTTTGTTTGTCGGACCCTTCACTAATGTAGTTTCTCTTACGAGTTTGTGTTATTTTGTACTTCTAATTTGACAATACTCTTTTAGAGAGTCAAAACGTATAAAAAGCTATTATATTTTAAAATAACAACCATTATAATATTGAATGTTGTATACAATTCAAGGTTGGTTACGATGTTCAATAACTACTAAGCTTGTATTTAGATATCCGAGAAATTTACATCATACTTTAGATTATATAATCGTCAACATTAAAGTTGCAAGTACTTTAATAATTGCTATGTCGAGTATAATGACAAACAATAATTAATGTCGGAACTACTACGACAACCCTATATACTGAATAAAGTGCCGTTACGATAACGAAGTGACGTAATAAAGAACATGAATGTCGTACAATAACTGTTCAACGAACAAATTACTAATAATATTTTTCTTAATCGATAAAACTCTAATATGTATTAACGAAATGGCCGACATTCCATTGTGATTTTGAGAGCTCATCGGTCAAACTTTAAATCGATTACCCAAATTAATAAAACACCCAAATATTACTTACTGCTTTTTCAATAGTCCAAGATTCTACAACCCAAATATAATTATTCAACACATTATAAATTATCTACTCTTTTGGTGATACACTTTCTCACAATTTCACATTTTAACCAGCAAACAAATCTACTTCTTTTAGAATAGTAGAAATCAAAAAGTAACCAAAGTGGAAAACTGACAAATTACTAATAATATTTCCTTAATCGATAAAACTTTAAAGTACATTAACGAAACCATCGACATTCCATCGTGATTTCGATAGTTTATCAGTCAAACTTCAAACCGATTATATATTTTAACATTTTAATAAAGCACACAAATATAACTTACTGCCTTTTCAATAGTCCAAGATTCTACAACCCAATTATGATTTTCAACACATTATAAATTATCTACCCCTTTTGGTGATATAATTTCTCACAATTAATTCACATTTTGACCAGCAAACCTCTTTTAGGATAGTAGAAATCAGAAAGTAACCAAAGTGGAAAACTCACAAAACAGTAAAGTTGATTAATTTGAATAATATGGGGACCGAATCACAAATTACCGCAACAAAATTTCTTAATTCGCCTTCTTTCTCTTACACCTGTCAGACAAAATCAGAAGAACACACATACACACACAGAGCAACAATGGAATTGGGGAAACATAAATCTTCAAATCAATCACAAAACCTCTAAACAATCACAAAAATCTAGTCCAATTCTCAGTCCAAACCAGTCCAATTCACTTCAATTCAATTCCAATTCCAATTGAATTCAATTGAACTGAATTGAATTGCATTTCTTCTCCGATCAACCAACGATGAGCAACAATAAACTGATTAAATGGAGTCCAAAACACAAACCTCCTCTTCTGAAGCCATCCATGCACCAAAGATCAGAAAGACGAAGCAAGAGGCAGAAAATTGACAAAAAGCAGCCTTCAGAACCAGAGCTCTCCGGCTCGGATTTGATCAGTCACTTACCTGACGACATTCTCTGCCTCATCATCTCCCGCATGGACTCTAAATCGGCGATTAGAACGTCGGCTGTAGCTAAGCGATATAAGTTTCTGTGGACTCAGTTGCAAAGCTTTCATTTTTACTCATCACCCATGGACCATCCCCTTTTTTCCAACTTCGAGACGCAAATTTCCGATCTTTTGCAGCGGAGAGATCATGTTATAAAGCTCTCGTTGTTCCGGTTGTCGGTTTACCACCGTACAACTCCTGAGTTTTTGGAGAATTGTATGAATTATGTGGCGACGCATAATTTGGAGCATTTTAGGATGCGTGCTTATGTAGAGCCGCAGAATGTTTTGCTGCCTGCAGCGTTGCTTAATTGTTCGTCTTTGGTTAGTTTGTGTTTGAGTAATGCGGCTAGAGGGGGGTTAGTGCTGCCTAAGGCGGTAAATATGGTTAATTTGAAGGAAATGTATCTTAAGAAGATTGAGTTTTCGAGTGAGAGTTATGATGGGGGGCTGTTTAATGGATGTCCGAATCTTGAGCGGTTAGTTTTGAGTAAGTGTTGGATCAAGCCAGATGATGAGCTTAAGGTTTTGGTCCTGAATTGCGCAAAGCTTAAAAAGTTCGAGATTATGAATTGGAGGGGTCTTTGGAGGTGTTTTGATGAGTTTTTGATTGAAATTAATGCTCCAAAACTTGATACATTTGTGTTTCAAGGTTTTATTGCTCGGGTGGTTTGTAAGGAGATATTGCCCTGTTTGGACTCGGTGAAATTGGACTTGAGCTATCCGACAGGATGTGCAGAAATTATTGTCACCGAAAGAAGGCAAAGAACCTTCACTTGTATTGTCAGTATGCTGTCGTGGTTGTGCAAAGCCAAGTCCATGTCTTTATCGTGGAAGACATATGAGGTATTAGATTAATTTTCATTATTGAAGCTTTCATTTTGTCGCAGATGTATGTGCTTTGTTCTTTTTGTTGTTGTTGTTGGGTGGATGCGATAATCCCTGAAATTCAAGACACCTGCCACTTCTTATATTTAGTAGTGCTGAGCGTAGTTGGGTTGATAAGTTGTTAATCAGTCAAATCTGCGATGGCAGTATGGGCCAAACTAATTTCTCAGGTTTTGAGATTTTTTTTTGTTATAGTAAGATTCAATTTTCATCATTTAAGTGTTCATTTATGGTGAATATTTTTGACTTTACTGTTGGAGGATTGAAGCAACTAAATTGTTGTTTTTTAGTTCATGCACAAAGAAATCGTGCCAGACTTATTTGCGCAGGTTCCAAGATTTAACATTTTGTCATAAGATTCAGTTTATTGTTGAATCCTTCATTTTATTGCGATATGTTTTGACTTTCGTTTATGTTTTGCGCAATCTGCTTGATTTGTAATACCACTGATATGCGAAGATAACGCAAATGGAAAATATGCACTTACAAAATATTTAATACTTGGGGGAATTACCATTCAACGATGCACACCAGTCAGTAGGGGTAGTACGTTGGTTTTTCTCAAGCCCTAGATGCAATGCAAGCGACCTCGAAATATTAGGTAAATGAATTAGTAATATTAAAAATGACGGCTGGTTTCCTTCTTAATCAAATTTATGGCTATTGCATCAAAGATTATGGCATGGCTTTGATCAGAGAACTTAAGAACTCGAAGTATTCGATTAGCGATACTAGAATGCGAAATTTCAAAGAAGTCTCTGAAAAAATTAAGTGTTAGTGCTGAAGTACAACATTGTTATTTACTGGGGTACTGAAAGAATTAGGCAACCCTGGTTGAGAGGTTTGAACTTTGAATCATTGATATTTAAATTAAATTCAACTAGATTGTGGCTTTTGAGTTAAGATACAAGTCCTTTATATGTTCGTTATACCACTTGTCAAAGATTTTACAATATACTGATATAGTTCTCTACAAAATATACACAACATTTGCTGCAGCTCAGGTGGAAGAAACATTTTGTTTAAACACCTGCCTCGATCATCTTTTCAGCAAGCGTGGGTTTGAGTCCATGCAACCACATTTTTTTGTTTTTTTTTGTTCGTGCTTGTTTTTCTCTTTTTCTTACTCCCAAAAAGCCCCTATTCTCTCTTGATAGATTCTAACGAGTAAGTATCCTGGGAGAGGGTAAGATGACTTATCTAGAAATTGAACTATGTTTTTTTATGAAAACAACATGTTGTTTATCAAAGCATCTATCAAGTCAACATTGGTGTTTTTCCACACCACACAAAAAATGCATTCTGTTAACAATATAGATGTTTTCATTAAGAACATACGTATGTTTCTAGATAAGTTATTTAGAAACAGTCTCCCTAGATACTTTGTGTACAGTTTAACATAAGTATTTATATTTAGTTACTCATGAACATAGATCGTCTGTTCTCTTTTCTCTTTTTTTGAACAAAAGTTATTATGTTCATTTAATTCTTAATGTGTTCGTTTAATGTCTTTACTTCTTAATCATTTTTGGATAACTAGTTGGGTTGTAATTATAGTTGTCACTTTTGGTATGTTTGAATTCGTAGTTGTATTCGCGGGTTCTTGTAAACCCCCGTGAACCTTTTAAATCTGTATGTAATAAATCTAGAAAATTTCACCCAAAAAAAAGAAGTATTAAATGATAAAACTAAAGAATATCTTTTTTTAAAGGTTATAAAGTAATAAATTTAACCTTTCTTTTAACAAATGAATTCTTGAAAATTATATCTAATTAAATTTGATGTATGATTTTACGTAAAAACATGTGCTATACTCACAAAAAAGCCTGTGTTTGTCTATGGTACTGGTGAGAAGGTTTGAAGCATTGATTTATGAAATTTGAATCTATTGGTCGTAGTTTTTGAGTTTAGATAAACTGGTATCACTGGCACGTGGTTACCGATGTGCTTGTTTCATATGTGCTTAATACATAATCTATATAAAATGGCACAAACTATAATATTTCCGAAATAAATCAACTCTTTGCATGAAAAATCGTATGAGAACTCGTTAAAATTAATTGTTCTTGACATTCTCGTGACTTAGTTTATTTATTGCTGGCACGTGGTTATCATCGTAGTTTTCCATGTGTGTACTACATAATTTATGTAAAATGGCACAAACTATAATGCTTCCTAAATAAAAGTAACTCTTTGCATGAAAAAAATGGTATGAGAACTCGTTCAATTATTTGTTCTTGATAAATTCATTACTCAGTTTATTGATGCAAGTCTGGTGGTTTGAATAAAATGATAGGCATTTTCCAATATTAATGTAATCGGGCCTTTTCCTTTTACTTATTTTGTTTTGTTCTATGTGTGTAGTAAGTCTTCTGGTGTAATAACTAGACGTGCTTATTTCTTCATTATGTGTGTGCTCTGAATCTGATAATATCTTCCACTTTTTGAAGACGCAGTATTGAGCCCAGATAGAGTGATTATTGATTGTTCAAATTTATATGATTCATTTTACATCATTGAAGTGTCACTTTATTGCGAATATGTTCGTCTTTATTGTTGGAGACTTGAAGCAATGGTCTCTATTATACAATCCGATTGGATTATGAGGTTCAAGTCTAGGCACAAATAAATCGTGCCAGATTGATTTTTGGGTAAACTGTTATGCTTATTTTCCAAGATCCAACATTTTCATATAGTTATAGGATTCAGTTTTCATTATTAAATCCTCCATTTTAATTGGAATATGCTTGCCTTCATGATTAAATTTATGGCTCTGACACCAAAAATGGCAAACATAACTAACATCTTATAGCTTCCAGTACCTAAGGACTCAAAAGTATTTGACTAGAGGTACTAGAGCACGAACTTAGAATTTGTCTCCCAGAGAATTAAGTTTAGTGCTGAAGTACTACTATGTAATTTATGATGGGTAGTGAAGTATTAGGTAATCCTAGTTGGGAGGATCATTTCTAAAATTTAATCCAATTGGCTTGTGGTTTTTGCGTTCAGAACTTTTGCTACAAGTCTTTATATGTTCGTTGCATGTGTGCTCTGAATCTGATAATATATGTCACTTCTCAAACTACTATTGAGCCCAGATGGAGAAATTGCTATATAATCAAATTGATAGAATAAAAATTTCCATCATTGAAGGGTTCAACTTAATTGTAAATCTGTTTGCCTTTTGTTATGGATGAATGAAGCAATGGGAAATTCAATACAATTGGATTGCGGATTTCAAGTGTAAATACAATTCCTTAAATGTTTTGTAGTGTGTGTGCTCTGAATCTGATCCACGTGTTTGCTACTTAATCATGTAGTGTCGAGCCCTGATGAGAAGTTATTAGTTATGAATTTGCGATGAGAATATGTGCCATACTGATATTAATCAACCACTCTCTGTCCAGGTTTTATGCAAGGACCCTGATTCACGGTTACAACCACCTATTACATTTGCAAATTTGAAGATTATAAAGATCACGACTGAACAGATGCATACACAGATAAGAATACCCGCCCAGACAGTCAGAGAATCAATACAGCTACTATCCCCAGATACTTTTATTTTCGATGCTCCCAAGGTTTTTGCTAATCTTTTCACCCGTTTTCTACTTGTAAAATAATTGTTTGCAAGTCAAGTGCATGATTAGTAGCAATACTCTTCATTCTCTGTTCAAAACTTATTCATTCGTAACGATTACATGCATTTTTGTTGGTACACGACCCAACACCAAGTTAAACAAATTCTTATGTTTTATCATTGAGATGCAAGAATTCGAAGTTGTACTTCAGTCTACTAAGTTAAACAAATTCTTATGTTTTGACATTGGGATGCAAGAAGTTGAAGTTGTCTTTCAGTCTACTGCTCATCTTTTCACCCGTTTTCTGCTTGTAAAATGATTGTTTGCAAGTCAAGCACATGATTAGTAGCAATACTCTTCATTCTCTGTTTAAAAGTTATTTACTCTTAATGATTACATGCATGCTTGTTGGTACACGACCCAATGCCAAGTTAAACAAATTCTTATGTTTTAACATTGAGATGGAAGAAGTCGAAGTTGTGGTTCAGTCTACTAAGTTAAACAAACTCTTATGTTTTGACATTGAGATGCAAGAAGTCGAAGTTGTTGTTCAGTCTACTGCTCTGCTTGGATCTTCTCGTTTCTTCTTTCTTTTTGTCTTTCCCTCCCCCCAACCTAGTAAACTGCACCGAAGTATGATTTTCTTCACACATACATGCATCAACTTAATTGCGTTTTCTATTGCCGTTGGCTACATGAGCAGGACGTCGATCCTGTAACTGGGGAGACCTACAGGCCCGGGGCCACTTTTGGAATACCTGCTAATGTGTTGTATTTTTTCATGGAAAACTGTCCTTCCGTGGAATTCATCTACCTTGACTTATACAAGGTATATATATATATATAGATTCAAATATATGAATCATCATGCAAGAGTACCGATTATATTTCTATATTGGATGTAACAACTAACAACACAATATCCTGGTTCCATTTCAGAACCCATCTGATGAAGATGAGTGGCGACGCATAACAGGGAATTTTTTTGCAGTATGACGACATCTGAAACAATATGTACATCAGTTAATGAAAATTTCTGCAATCCGCGAAAGCTGGTTCTATTGTTTGTGACTAAATCTGTATACCCCATGTCAGGTGGTGCTTCTTCATGTGGCACTTTAACAGCTAGCCCTATACACTCTTACGTGTTGTGGTGCTAACATATAGATAGTTTGATTTTTGTCCTTGAAAAAATTTCGAAATCTGAAGCTGTATCTTGTACCCGAAAACTGTAAACTTTGTACGATTTTGTGTTTGGGTCTATGATTTAGATCTTCCTTCTATTACCTAGCGAACATTCTGTTTGCATTTTCAAATCAGGTAATATGAGCCTGAAGATACTCATACAGACTTAATTGAGAATTGAGATATAAGTACATTTGCGCCCCACAGTTTTCTTGTTTTGTTTTTCCTTCTTATTTTGGTTACTATTTTGTTATTGCTCTGTTGATTTTTTGCCTGTTTCGTGAGGGAGATATGTTTTCTTTGAGAAAACCTCTATACTAACCTAGCAGTTTCCGGTCTTCTTTGGCAGTCTGGGAATTATAGGTTTTGTCACACAAAAAAGTCCGGGATTACCTCTTGGCAGAAGGGTAAGGACATACCAGCTGTGCCCTTGTAGCAAAATGGGACTGTTTAGATTATTACAATAACTCATGTTGAGCATAACTGGAAGCAGAGAGACTGATCCAGAGGTCATTGTTTAAACATGGATTTCATCGTCCATGTTTTGTACTATTTCCAGTCTGTTTGCTTATTAATCAGAGATTCTCTGCTTTCTCAGTAGTTTGAGAATAATAAACTATTCAATTAACGAACATGGATGTCGATGAAACTAATGTCACTCGACCCCGGCGAGTTATTCGATGTGTCTTGAATAGCCATAATCCCAGGAATGCAGCGAGTAACAGGTGCAACGTCCTGCTAGCTGAATTTCTTCAGGGAAGATCTGCCAGGAAGCTAGCCAATGTACAGGAACGAGCAGACGAAGCAACAACTCTGGAAGTTAACATGTTCCGCAATCAGGTATTTCTCCCTGATGAGTTATTATTCAAGATTTTCATTTCACTACCAGCCGAATCTCTTATCAGGGTAAAGTTCGTGTGCAAGAAATGGTTTCATTTGATTAATACTCCAGCTTTCATCAACTCCCATGCCCTGCAATCTGAGACAGTTCTTATCTGTCAAGAGTTAGCCCTCTCGTCCCAACCTTTAGACGAAAAGCCCAAGCCCTATTTCCATTTTCTGGATCTACATTGCTCGAATGACAGTTTCATCGAGTCGAATGAAATTGGCTTAAAACATGTCTTGGCGAGCTGTGATGGTTTGGTCCTTGGGAAACCTCGAACGAGAAACTGCTTGATCCTTACAAACCCTCTAACCAGGAAGCATGTCGAACTTCCATTAGGCAAGACGCCTACTTCCTTGTTGTCTGATGGTGAGGCCTATTATTTGGTATTTTGTATGAATGTTAAGACATACAAAGTGGTACATTTGTTTTGGCAAAACCCAAGACATGCGTGCTGTGAAATTATGTGTATCAGTACAAGGACATGGAGACCGATAGATGGATTTTCATCAGACCTGTTGCAACCTATTAAGCATGTGCAAGTCTTAGTCGATGGGTCATTGTACTGGAAACCAGGGAAACAGCGTTGTGATTATTGTGTCACCCTGAATATGCATGATGAGAAGTTTACTACGAAGAAACTGCCTACGATTTGCAACGTGAGAGATCAGTTGCTTGAATTTGGAGGAACTGTCGGTCTTGTAACTATTGCTAATCACCATCTGATGGATATCTGGATTTTGATGAATGATAAAGAGAATTGGATAAAGAAACATACTATCAATCTGAATTCAGAGTTGAGGCACATCCCCTCTCCGTTCTGTAGTTTAAGAAATGGGAAGGATCTGGTGTTCGAGGATCTGGGTTGTAAAATATACATTTACGATTTAGATAAGGGTGATATGAAGCTGGTCCATTGGAGAGATGATGTTGAAGCATGGTCTCCAGGGATCGGACACCTCTACCTTCCTCATAGGAAAACCCTTGCCTCACTGGAGACTGAATCGTCTTGATGTACCATGCTAGTATATAGTTTGGTAGATTCTTAGAATGCCTAGTAGTATTTCTGTGTGTACTTGTTGCCCTTGAGCAATTCATTGTTGTGTATTCTCAACTAAATGTGTACAGCTCACAGCACTGTGGGCATAGGAAAAACCCGAGATATTTCTGCTTTTGGTACCATTTTCGGGTTTCCCCCCCTCGCAAAGTGCTCAAAGATATTGAACTTTACAGGTTACAACCATCAATATAACAACCATGGTCATTGTTTAATCATGCTATTGCCTGTTCTCTATTCTTACAGAACAAATATTACAAGGTAAACAAATGCTAAATTCATCTATGCCAAGTAGCAATCTAATTGAACAAAGTACACAAAATTGGCTGCACTAACAGCCATGGAACCTGCTAATCCAACTACGAGGTATATCAGGAACAGATTTGAACCAGCAACGAGTCGACCCATCATGCAACTCTCAAAGCTGGGATACTACGTCCCAAGTCAGAAATAAGCGATTGACTGACTGATAGATGACTATAATTGATTGCACTTCCCGCCTTTCTTGAGTCCCACTCTTAATATCCTATGTAGAATCCACAACAAAAGAATGAAACAGAATATTCAGATAACAAAACTATGATTTTCTTTCCTCGGGTTCAGCACCTTGCTTTCCGTCACTACTGTTAGCAGAAGTGGTTTGCATTTCAAGCAACTTTTGCTGTTCTTCTTCACCCTCTTGATTTTCTACTTCCTTTGCCGGTTTAGGTTTGCTGGTAGACTGTTGATACATGACGCCACCGAACATGCAAATCAGAAGTCCAACTGTTCCAACTATTGTCGAGTGCTTGTCCCAAATAACCAGATTTATCACAACAGTCAGCAATTTGTTTACTATGCCTAGCACAGTGAACCCTGTTGCGGAAATTGCTCTGCGACAAGAAAATCCGAAAAACGAGATGGCCAAACCAAAGAGACATGATAGCCCTACTGGTAAAATCACCTGAAACGAATGCCAATCTGTCTCATCCGAAATATCATGCTCTATCTTCTTCAGTTCTCCCATTATAAGCAACTCCACAGGAAACAACAACAAGGCCTCAAGATTATTGTACAACACAAGGCCCCATGTATTCAATCCAATAGTCATAACCACATGCTTGATGTAGACAAAATCTATTGACATGCTCACCAAGTATGCCAAAGCCCATGTATATGCTGTTACTGTGAACTGATAATCAGTTATGACATAAAGCACACTTCCAGCAAATATAGTCCCAAGTGAAAACCATGTCTTGAGCGCGGGCCAAGGCTGGTGCAAGTATAGGGTCTCACCAATCGCAACAAAGATAGGGACCGCTGAGCGGAAAACAATGAATGTATCGACATTAGCATGAAGCAGGAGCTCACTGTTGGTGAACAGAGACAAGTAGAATATAATTGCAGCCGGTAAAAACCGCCACATTGTAAGAAGATCGAGCTTATCGTGTTCCAGTAGCTTAGTCCACCCAAAGATTAGCACCCCAGCAGTACTTGTGAAGTATTGAAGCGCAGTCAGAGCTCCAGGATACGGAAACTTCATCACAGCCCATTTATTGATGATGGATAGTAACGAAGCGGAAATGCAATAACCAGCAGCAATTCCGTAAACTGACGCGTGTTGGAGTAAGGTGTTATACAGCGATGGGGAAGGACTCGACTGAGCTTCTGATGTTGCATTACCATTTTTAGGATTTTCCACATCACCCGTCGACATCTAGTGTTGATACATAACAAGAAAACAGCCCCAATGAAACAATGAGATAATAAAGAGAAGTCTCCACTACATTATTATGTTAAGCACAGAAACCAACCAACAGTCCAAAAACTACATGCTAAACTGGATATTACAACAACATTCTGAAAATTTGAAACTGACACATCAATAGGTCAACATGATTTTTTACACAAGCACAAAAGAATAATCTGTAGAGCTCACATTCTATCCATCAGCAATCAAACGACAATTTCCACCGGTCAATTTACAAGCAAGTGAAATGATAATCAGTTATAACATCCTATGTGAGCCATTAACAGAACAACAGCCCAAAATAATTAGTAAATTCGTACTTGCATTTATGCTAATAGATGCATATAATATCTCCCAAATTCAATATATCAGGATACTTATTGGTGACAGAAGAAGTAATATGTCCACTATATCATCGACAATGAAGCCCAACTCAGTTGGTTGGTAAGGCGCTTCAAAAAATATAGATATCCACTATATCATCATTCACCATGTCAAGCACAAAAAACTTGAGTCTGAACTGGAAAAAATCATTTCGATAAGCTTCAAATTGACACATCATAGTCATTTTTTAAACCACTCAAGCTGAACAAAAAAACTCTAGAGGTGTAATCACATTCGAATTGGTTCGTAATGAAGCTACAATACCTTCATTTCACTAATTTCACAAGTAACTGAAGTTGCATACAGAAAAGGATTGGAAAACTAAAATAAACTATAAAAGCGACGAGAAATGTACCTATTCCGACGAGTAAGATCGCCGGAAAAGTTCACCGACACTGATGATCGATCGATTGAATTAGATCTGGGTTTACAGCAATTTTGTTTCACTCAAATGACTCGATAAACAAGAATTCGGATCTGGGTTTAATAATGACCAAAATTACATTTTGCTCCTCCGAGACTACCGGTTTTTTTTTTTTTTTAAAGATAAGTTACAATTCCGTCTCGATAAATTCTCTAACATTTAATTTTGTTTTCGCTGATGATGGTGGCGAACGTAGGTACGATATAAACAAGGAAAGTAGGTGAAAGGTGTTAGATGAGGGAACGTTGAGAATCTGTTGTGACGGATTACGTTATACCGTAGTAATTATTCATATATGTATACTTGCTTTTATTTTGTTAGAGTACTTGTACAGTAAAACTTGAGAAAGGTGTTAGAAACTAAAAACCTAAGTTCAGTTGTGATTGTACATAAAAGTTGAATTTTCTCCATCATTGATTAGGTGCCATGGGAGTATTTCAATGGAAAATCACTTCCAGAAAGCAAAGAGAAAGAAGTACAACAAAATAAATTAACGGTAGAAGTAAACAAATCAACATTCAGTTGAGTTCATGCTATGAACACCACATAAATAAAAACACTGGAAAATCAGCAGTTCTTCAGCATGGAGTTTCTTCTTGTGTTTCCGGCCACGAGGCAAGTGTGTTTCGATGAGGAACGAACATCATCCCTGCTCTATAATGCCATCCCTCTATGCCTTCTTTTGAGCTGACATTATTCATATCACCTTTGTCAAAGTCGCGAACATATAACATCCCTCGTGCATAAACAAAAACTATATCTTTCCCGTTTCTTGGACAGCATACAGGCAAAACAGAACGTCTGAAATCCAAATGCAGACAGATGCTGCATCTCTTTACCCATATAGAGTTAGATTTATAATCATTTTCATCCAGAATCCAAACATGTAGCAAATAGCGTGTTTCTTGAGATACAAATCCAAGAACTCCCCCAATCTCAAGGAGCCGGTCATTTATACGACGACGGTTAGGCAAGTTCCTTGTGATACACTTCTCATCCTGCAAATTCAAAGTGATGAAATAATCACGACCATCTCGGTATCTAGGTGTCCAGTACATTGATCCATTCGCATCAACCATCTTTGGTCTATGGTTTGGTAGTTCCTCAGACGAAAATCCCTCTACCAGTTTCAATTTTCTTGTACTAATGCTGAGTATTTCACATCCTACTTCAGAGAACAAGTGGACCACTTTGTATGTGTTTTCCTTGTTAGAGAAGGTTAAGCTATAGGATCCATTCGAAGACGTGGTACTATTAGTACTTGGTGGAAGCTTGGTCAATTTCCTAGTTATGGGGTTTGTGAGTATCAAGCTCATATCATTTTCTCTTCTTACTAGAACCAAACCATCACAACTCGATAGAACCTCAACCATGCCGATGATGCTAGAGTGGACAAAATTGTTCCTTGCATGATCAAAATCCATGAAATGAAAGTAGCATCGGGGCATTTCATCAAAATGTTTTGGTGCAAAAGACAACTTTTGACAGATAAGAAGCGTCTCAGATTGCTGGGTGTGCAATCTGATGAAAGTTGGGTCGTTGATAAAAATGAACCATCTTCTGCAAACAAATGGATTCTGAAAAGTGATTCAGGAGGCAGTGACATGAAAATCTTGAAGAGTAAATCATCAGGAAGTAATTGAACCACCTGATTTTGAGTCTGATAAGTACTTCCAATACTTGTGTTGCATATTCTGCTCTTTTTCGTCCATTCTCCAGTAAAAACTGTGCTAATGGCCTCTGGCACCAGTTGCCTGTTGCTGTGACCCTTCTCCTTCTAGACAGCCTAACAATCCTTCGCATGCTTTGGGAACCTGCATCATTTGCCTCCATTCTGATACTTGCGAAAATTCCACTTCCACATGATAAAGGCAATGTTAAGGGGTGCTAAGTAAGAAATTGACAGGTACTACAGTATATCACTTAACAACGATGTATTCTATGAGTAAAGTGGTCCTAATGTTGACAAAATAGAAGTTCTTAAAATCAAGCCGGCAATCAATCTGTTGTTCAGTACAAAATTCTTTCACCTTAATAGGGCAGCTTATGTGACCTGTCCTGCAATTGCCTGGCCGGCCCTTCCATGTATTGACAAAGCGTCTTCAACTTGATCGAAGCAGTTGAGGAACATGACACAGAATATTCAACTAAAATGACCTAAATTTTTAAACAAAACAAAACCTGTTGTTCAAAGTTTCTCTTTTACATTCAGTTTAAAGAAACCTGGAAATGATCAGCATATTATTTGCCAGCCTGCAGATTTATATGCCTGTTCTTAACAGTATTTCCATTACCACTACCTTACATATATAGTACCTTTGTTTTATTTGCAAATGTTGTGTTATAGTATCTATCCACTTCTTACTTAACACATTTTTTCAGTGATCTTAGTCGAAGCAGACAAATTTAGAGACACAATGGAAGCAAGTGATACCAGGTTTTAACTGAAGCATATACTAGGCTGCGTGAACTAAGAAAGGCCCGAGGCCAGTATCTATTAGCACAATTTCTACTGGAGAATGCACTAGAAAGAGCAGATCATGCAGCACAATTATTGGAAAGCACTAATGAGACTCGGAACCTGCAGGTGGATCTTCCCGATGATTTACTCTTGAAAATATTTATTTTATTACCTGCCGAATCTCTTTTCAGAGTCCAGTTTGTTTCCAAAAGATGGTTCAATTTGATCAGCAGCCCAACACTGGTCAGATTGCATGCGCAGCAATCTGAGACGCTTATAATCTGTCAAAGGTTGAGTTTGCCCCTAATCATGTCGATGAAATGACCAACAGTTACTTTCATTTCATGGAACTTGATAAAATCACTTGATGAGGCACACTTTTGTCTACTCAAGTTCCATCGGCATGATCAATGCTCTATCAAGCTATGATGGTTTGGTTCTAGTACAAAGGGAAAATAGTACGAGCTTGATACTCACGAACCCGGTGACAAGGAAATATACCGAGCTCCCACCAAGCAAGGTAACCACTCCTTGAAACGAATCTTATGGCTTAGCCTTCTGTAACAAAGAAAACACATACAAAGTGGTTCACTTGTTCTCTGCAAACCCAAGCTATATAGGATGTAGAGTCCTGAACATTAGTACAAGAAAATGAAAAAGCATAGAAGGATTTTCACACGAGCAACTACCATACGGTAGGCAGAATTTGGTTTATGCAAATGGAAAAGTGTACTGGATACCTCGATACAACCATGTTTGTTCTCCCAATTTTGTGACTTTGAATTTGCAGAATGAGAAATGTATCACCAGAAACTTGCCCTTGAGCCGCAATATAAGAGATCAGCTTCTTGAGATTGGTGGAGTTCCAGGATTTGTAACATATGAAACAAATAAGTTGCTGCAAGTTTGGACATTGAAGGATACTGACGAAGAATGTTATGCTAATTGGATAAAGAGTTGCAGCATCGACCTGAGGTTGGATATCCGGCATTATGGTGCTGTGCCTATATGTAGTCCAAGAAATGGGAAAGACATGGTTTTCTATTCATCTCCTCAAAGACTTTTGTATGTCTACGACTTGGATAAAGGTGATAGAAAATTGACTTGTTCAAGAGACGACATAAAAGCATGAAATGAACACTTAGAGAAGCTCTGCATTCCTCATCTACACACACTTGCGTCGTGGGAAACATAAGAAGAAGCTCCATGCTGAAGAACTGCTAATTTTCAATGATTTATTTATGGAGTGCCAATATGTTTCTGTTCTCCTTTCCATTAGATCTGTCTAAATGTACGTGTTATTCTATCTCTCATTAATGAAAAGTACACTCTTCCGGGGATCTCATCCTCATCAGATGCATGTTATTATAGAGAATATTCAGGTCAAACGAATGGTACCGGCAGCTCATGATATGTTGTAATAGGAAATGGAGTTCTTTTCTTGATTTATTCTTGTATTGTGAACGATGAATATAATCGTCCCATCTGTTGGTATAAACGGTCAGATTGTACTTTAAATACACGCAGCGGAATTTCAAAACTTTTTTATTGACCAACATGATTACAATAATTTAACGTGCTAAACATAGATAAATGAAGCTTACTCTAATAGCTCCGATTGATGTTAGCGATCTGCAACTCGTCATTAGCAAATGTGTATCTGCTCCTTTGCGATTGCAACCACATCTTCGAGTTCCTCTAATCCCTCTTCGAGTAATTCCCACTCCTCGTGCGAATTCAGATTGTTTGTTTCTTCTCAAACCTCGGTATCTACAGGAGTACCTATTATCAAGAAGAACGCTAGGATGTTCTTGTGTTTGGATGTAGAGAATATGTGTATAAGACTAAAAATCGAATTTTTGTCATCCATTATCTCTTGTTTTCTTTTAGTGTGTTTTTACAAAGTTCTATCTAATAGTAACATTTCTCCAAGAAATAAAACTGATTATCACTAATGACAATCAAACCACCAATTAACTATAAGACCAAATGAGCCAAAAAACGTGAAAGGAAAGATAAGCACCAAATGCAAATGAGAAAGTGGGAGTAATAATGGGGACACACGTCCCCATGTTTTATCTCCCTAGGTGCGTGCGTTGCACGCGCCCGTGTTCCTCCATGCTGGGCCAAACGGTCCAACTTACTCTCTTCTCCTCCTTTTATTTATGTGGTCCATTTGATATTTCAAGCCCAGCCTTATTATTAAACTTAATTCCAAAATTAATCAAAATATAACACTATTTTAATTGTTCAAGTCCAATTTAAACCAACTAAAATTATTCTCATATTATTTATAATAAATAATATTCTTGTATTATTTACAATAAATAATCTATAATCCATATCAACATCTCTGGTTTGGTAAATTATTCTCCATATAGTGTGATTCATAGGGCCTTATATATTAAGCACTAATCCAATTAAGTTCACGGTGAAACTCCTAGACAATTTACCAGACAATATTAATATACAAGGACGTTTGTGAGGACATACAAACCACCTGTAATGTAAGACTTTAATGATAGTACGGTCCTTTCATTCACGAATACTCAAATAAGTCTAGAACATGATTTCATGTCTGTTCCAATAACTTATTCATTTCTTTCTCAATCTTGATCCTCGATCATATTCAAACACAATTTTGAATACATCGTAATGCATTGGCCAATGACTAACGAAACCTAACTATGAGATGTAAAGTATTCACTCCAATGTCTATTGCGAGGAATGAATACTATCTTGGCTCAACTACTACTCTCATGTGCTCCGTGATGTACCCAACACATGCCGTATCTACCCCATTTGGAGTGCAATCATTGATCATGGTCAAAGTACACCAGTTCACACATGTAGTAGACATGAATAGAATTAACCAAATGGTTTCTCGGCGGGTCTACCAACACCATCTAAGGTGTCCATGCATCCATAATGAATGACCAAGTCATTCGTAGTCGTGAGAGCTACTGCATTCTCTAAGAATATGATGCATATTGCATGACAATCTCTAGCGTGTCATTAATATCCCTAATCTTAATGACACTCGATTGGGGTCATTTTAGAACTTACGTTATGTCATCTAAATTTTCACACACTTGGTGATAACGTGTAGTACAAGGGAACATCTTATCGAATTATTCAAACAACCAAATAATCAATTCAATAAATGCAATGTCAATATTATAAACAATAATAGAGTTGAATGTGATCATATTATATATCATCCTTATAGACGGTTGTCTCTAGGACATACATACTTTCATCATCACTACAAAAGAAAGTGTTTTACTTGACGAATTCTAGGTGACAATAGGTAATTGTCATGCCAGGCTACTTTATGGTGTCATTCAATTGTGAAAGCGTTTGTAGCCGAGTGGCAAGCTGAGACACCCCGTACCCATGAGGTTACGGGTTCGATTCCCCGAAATGGGTGATTATATTCTCTGAATAGAGATTGGTGGTGATTTGCATTTAGAATCGATTGATAAATTCGTCTTGTTCAACAATTGTAATTGTAATGCAATATTTCATTTCAATAATAATTAAAAAAATTGTCATTCTATTGTCAAAACAAAATTAGGCTCTTGTTAAATGCAAAACACATTTTGCTAAACGCATGATATTTTCTGAAAGTTATAAAAATAATTCTAAGTTTAAAGTTTTACAAATACCTAAAAAACACTTCAAATTTAAAAAAATATAATTCAATTATCATCATATCATCATGATCACCATATAAAACAACACCATCATAATCATATTATTTTAACAACAAATCATACAATTTAGAAAAATAATATAAAAATATTATTACAATAATTGAAAAAATATCATAAAACTAACTATATTATTAAAAAAATAACTTAACAATATACATGCAAAGTTTTATATATTTAACCGACCGAAAATGGGTGTTTCGGGACGGAATACTTGTGACCTACAAAAAAGTAGGCCACAACATAAGTGTTGACTTCAAAAGCGAAGGACACAACATGATTGTGGTCTATATTTTCGAAGGCCACAACATGATTGTAACTTATGTTTTTCAAAGGCCACACGTATTTTGGTGGGGAAACACTTATTTTATTATCGAATAATTAAAAATATATATAGTTTTATAGTATTATTTAAAAAAATAAAATAATAATGTACCACTACCATAAAAAGATTACAACACAAATTACCAAACAATTAAATTTTTAAAAAAGAAGAAGATAAAAACGCTTGTAGCCTGGCAGGCCCCAAACACATTTTGGCCTATCGTTTGGTAGGCCACAATCAGGTTGTTGGTTATTGCATACCACAACGTGTCTGTGGCCTGCCAACTGGGAGGCCACAACTTAGTTGTGCAGTTGTGGCATGCGAACACAATTTTGTGGTCAATGTATTTCGGCCGGAATTCGACAACTATTATATCGGATTCGAGTCAATTTTTATGAAAGAGAAAAAAATATTCTCTATAAAATGTAATTAGTCGGGCGATGACCATCATTATCATTAAAACGTATTTCAGTTCATGTTTGGAGTTGTATTTAAAATATATTTTGGATGTTTTTAGGATATTTTTACAGTATCTTTTTAGAATATTTTTATAACTTTAAAACTATTGGGTCATTTTTGTAAATTATTAGACTTTATATTATTATTATAAAATTTTAAAGGTGTTCCACGTTTACCATTGTCAAAAAATTATTGGAAGTAATAATTTATGACCACCTATTGAAGATATACTACTTTAAATGACAAATGTTATAACTTGTCAAATAAAATAAAAGTTGGGGAAGTTTGGGTGATAAATTGGACATTTTCTCAAAGTATGGACAGTTTTGCACAGAGATGAGAACGAGACCCAAATTGATTAATGGCTAAAGCCAAAGCAATCGTTAAACCCAAGTTGAACCGATCGGATTCAAAATTAGAGATCCAGGAATCTATCTATTAGCTTCGATCGATCTTCAGCTTCGTTTCAACAATCACTCAGCTTCAGTATTCACTCAAATCAGTCAACTTGGGTTTCATCAATTTCGACATCAAACTAAGGTTCGTGCCATGCCCATGGATTAAAGGTACATCGATTAACCAAATTGCAAATTGATTTTGTGTTAAACTTTGTGACTACAGTCTACTACGTATTTTTTGGTCTCGATTTCTCATGTCAGTCAGTATTTCGATGGAGCTCGGCTACGCTAAATAACTAAGTAGAACTGAACTGAAATTAATGAGCCGTATACAAAATTAAGTGATTGCTTATGTTATCTACCTGACTGCCATATTTTTTGTGGTTTGTGATTCTACGAATTATGCATATATAACACAATACAGTATATGAGTATTAACTGTGATTTTTCTCCATTGGTTATGACTCTGATGATTATGTTATTGCATTCGTAATGTATTTATGTAAATGCGGAAACAGGTATGTCAATGAAATCGTATCACAAGTGTTACTGCTAGGTGCTACCGTGTTAGCGTATAGACACAATGCTTTCCCTCATGTTTTCACTTTTCACCATTCCACAACTTCCTGTGTATAGTTACAATTAGCTAATCTGCCACAACCATAACTGGAAAAGTAACGCAAAGGGAAATATATAGTAGCTAATGTCACAGATAAGATGTTATACTGTACACCACGACATACCTTTTAATTGCATCGTTGTTTCCATTGTTCTACGAGAGGACAGAGGAAGCTAAAGAAATTAGAACAATAAGTAACATTAACCAATAATTTCTAGCTGTATTTTTCCAAATTAAATGGAAGTATGTGAAAATGGCTAAAAAAACAAGTGAACTAGAAGTATAATTTCTCTTCAACAAAGTAGAATAAGTTTGATGAAAGGCCTAAGTGATAACTTCCATTTCTTGGACTATTAATTATCATAGGAGGTATGTTTTGTCTCCAAGCCAAATCATAGTCGGCGATTTTTGTTTGTCTGCTAGTAAGTTAGAGGATCAGGAACAGAAAATGATCATATAATTTCATTCAGAGTATTCGGCTAAACATGGGGTAAAGAAAAAATAAATAGAATATTTGTTGATAAGAAAATTGTGCTAATGGAGTCTAGCACCAGCTGCCTGTGTCCCTTCTCCTTCCGGACAGACGAACAATCATTTGCATGCTTTGTTCACCTGTATTATTTTTGCCTCCATTGTAACACTTATTAGCCTGCTTCTACCAAGATTACGTGTGAAAATTTCCACTTGATAAAAGCAATGCTTAGGGTCGTTAAGTAAGAAATTGCAGATACTTTAAGTAAGAAATCGACAGATACTTGTATATAACAACATTTTTGATAAAATGATGTATTCGATGACTAATGTGCACCTAATATTGACAACAACGAAGTATTTTAAAATCATGCCGGCAATTAATGTGCTGTTCACTTCAAGAGTTCTTTAACCAAAATATGACAGCTTATGTGACCTGCCCTGCCACTGCCAGCCTTCATGTAATGACAAAGCGCTTTTAACTTGATTGAAGAAGTTAAAGAACATTAGACATAATATTAAACAAAACAAAACCTGTGTTGATCAAAGTTTATTCTTGTTTACGATAAGCTGCCAGTCTGTTAATATTCGGATTAAAGAGGCCTTGAATTGCCTGGTCAGCACACTATTTGCCTGCCTGCTGATCCCTATACCTGTGTTCTTAATTAACAGTGTTGCTATCACCTTACACATATAGTACATTGTTTTATTTGCAAATGCTGTGATATAGTATCTATCCTTTTCTTACTTAACACGGCGAAACTTTGCTTGGGTGTAATTTTTTCAGTTATCTTAGTTGAAGCAGACAAATTTAGAGACACAATGGAAGCAAGTGATGCCAAGGCTCAACTGAAGCATATGGTATGTAGGCTGCGTGAACGAAGAAAAACCATGGGAAATTGGGGCCAGAGTCTATTAGCACAATTTATACTGGAGAATGCACAAGAAAGAGCAGATCATGTAGCACAGGTATTGGAAAGCACTAATGAGACTCGGAACCAGGTGGATCTTCCTGATGATCTACTCATCAAAATATTCATTTCATTACCTGCCGAATCTCTTTTCAGAGTCCAGTTTGTTTGCAAAAGATGGTTCAATTTGATCAGTAGCCCAACTTTCGTCAGATTGCATGCGAAGCAATCTGAGACGTTTCTAATCTGTCGAAGGTTGAATTTTTCCCCTAATCATGTTGATGAAACGACCAACAGTTACTTTCATTTCATGGATCTTGATAAAAATCACTTGAGGCACATTTTTGTCAACTCAAGTATTATCGGCATGATCAATGTTCTATCAAGCTATGATGGTTTGGTTCTAGTACAAAGGGAAAATAGTACGAGCTTGATACTCACGAATCCAGTGACAAGGAAATGTACCGAGCTCCCACCAAGCAAGGTAACTACTTCAAACGAATCCTATGGCTTAGCCTTCTGTAACAAAGAAAACACGTACAAAGTGGTTCACTTGTTCTCTGCAAAGCCAAGTTATATAGGATGTAGAGTCCTGAGCATTAGTACAAGAAAATGGATAACGATAGAGGGATTTTCACACGAGCAACTACCATACGGTAGGCAGAATATGGTTTATGCAAATGGGAAAGTGTACTGGACACCTCGATACAACCATGTTCATTTTCACAAGTTTGTGACTTTGAACTTGCAGAATGAGCAGTGTATTACCAGAAACTTGCCCGTGCGCCGCACTATGAGAGATCAGCTTCTTGAGGTTGGTGGAGTTCTTGGATTTTTAACTTACGAAACGAATGATCTGCTGCAAGTTTGGATATTGAAGGAAACTGACGAAGAATGTTATGCTAATTGGATAAAGAGATGCAGCATCGACCTGTGTTGTATCAGGCATTATGGTGCTGTGCCTGTATGTAGTCCAAGAAATGGGATAGATATGGTTTTCTATTCACCTCCCCGAAGAATTACATATGTTTACGACTTTGAAAAAGGTGATAAGAAATTGACCTGCACAAGGGACGACATAGAATCGTGGAGTGAACCAGTAGAGAAACTCTACATTCCTCATCGACACACACTTGCTTCGTGGGAAACTTAAAAAGCTCCATGCTCAAGACCTGCTGATTTTCCATCATTAATATGATGTGCACGCATGACTGCAAGTCTGCAACTTGTATGGAACGCTGATATGTTTTCTGCCTGTTTTTGTTCTCCTTTCCATTTGATATGTAGAAATGTGTTACTTGTATCTCGTGCAATTAAAAAATATCGGGATACTCTTACCAACCTCATCAGATAACTGTTATTATAGAGAATTACTGAATGTTCATGTGTCGAAGGAATGGTACTGGCAGCTCATGGAGAATCCATGATTCTCTATACTTCTGTTGTTGATCTCTACTCGTATTGTGAGCCATGGATATAATAAACTTATCACAAGTGTTCTGCTAACCTATAGACTCAATGCTCTACCTCATGCCTCAACCTTTTTTGTGTAAAGGGAAATACGAGTAGCTAATGTTTCTGATAAGATGTTATGTGGATACACCACAGCATAACTGAAGAATCAGTAACAGTAACCCATAGTTGCTATATATAAAATGATCATATATTTCCATTCAGACTGTTCGACTGAAAATGACGTAAAGACAAAACAAAACGAATTCTTGTTGATCATATAGTTTTCTCTTGTAAGAAAGCTAAACCAGATTGGAATAAGCTGTCATCTGTCATATTAAAGTTAAATCAACCATTCAATTCATCAGCACAGTATTTTCCAGCCAGATTCAGAAACCTTTGTTTTTGTCATTATATTGCCAAACACATCCAATACATCATTTGGTTTCAAATGTTGTCATTTGTGTTTGTTCATTTCTTACTTAATACCTCCAAACATTTACTTCACTGAGTAGAATTTCCTCGACTGATCTTAGGCGAGCTAGGAATTCTAGTAAGGGACACGATGGCCGGAAATGATGCAGGCTTCCAACGCACTCAAATGGTTTATGGGCTATGTAGAAGGATAAAGGCTGCAGGAAACTCATGCCATATTTTGTTAGCACAATTTCTACAGGAGAATGGACCAGAAAGAGCAGATCATGCAGCACAAGTGTTGGAATGTACTAATGAGACTCGAAATCAGGTGTTTCAGTTTCTTCCTGATGATTTACTCTTCAAAATTTTCATTTCATTACCTGCCGAATCTCTTTTCAGAGTCCAATTTGTTTGCAAAAGATGGTTAAGTTTGATCAACAATCCAACTTTTATCAGATTGCATGCTCATCAATCTAAGACGCTTCTAATCTGTCAAAAACTGGCTCTTTCACCTAAACATGTTGATGAAAGGCCTCAAAGATACTTCCATTTCATGGATCTTGATCACACAAAGAACTATTTTGTCCACTCAAATGTCGACAGCATGGTCACTGTTCTATCAAGCTGTGATGGTTTAGTTCTAGTAAGAAGGAAGCATCAATTGACCTTGGCACTCATGAATCCCATCACTAGGAAGTATACCGAACTCCCACCAAATTTGAGTACAACTTCAGGGAATGAATCCTATAGCTTGGCTTTCTGTGACAAGGATTACACATACAAAGTGGTGCACTTGTTCTCTGAAAGGCCAGGGTACATAGGATGTGGAATCCTGAGCATTAGTACTAGAAAATGGAAGCTGGTCGAGGGATTTTCATCCAGGTCACTGCCAAACGACAGGTCAAAGATTGTCTTTGTAAACGGATCTATGTACTGGATGCCTCCGCACCATCGAGATTATTTTGTCTCTTTAAATTTGCAGGCTGAGAAGTTTATTACCAGGAAGTTGCCAGCACGTCATCGCATATATGATAAGCTACTTGATATTGGTGGAGTTCTTGGATTCGTTACCCATGAAACACGTCATATCATGGAAGTTTGGATTTTAAAGGAAAATGGGGTTGAACCTAACACGGATTGGATAAAGAGATGCAGCATCAATCTTAGTCTGGATAGCAGGTGTTCTGCTGTGCCTATTTGTAGTCCAAACGGCAAGGGTATAGTATTTTGTTATACGAGGGAACATCACTTGTATGTTTACGACTTTGATAAAGGTGATACGAAGTTGGTGTACTCAAGAGACACAGGGGCATGTCATCAAAGCATGGATAAACTCTTCATCCCCCATCAAAACACACTTATTTCATGGGAGAATAAACGAGAATTATCATGCGAACAGCTGAAAGCTGATTTTGCAAGGAACATTAAGTTAAATGTTCTGTTCATTTGCTGCATGTTTTTGCACTTCTTCTTGATATTTTCTATGTAAAAGTGTCCTCCTGTATATCCAGATTATTTACTACTGAAATTTTGATTGTTCCTACTTGTAAAAATACAAGAAAGACATGAAGGGAAGGACTTTGTATTGATTATCAGAGTAGTTATAAATGGTGTAGTGAAAAGCTTGAAGAACCATGCTAACAATAGGTTTTATTTATATTACTACGAGTGCTTCAAGTAACCCTAATTCTATTACATAAAAGGTCGAAAAATTAAATGTTACTGGACAAATGAAACTGCATAACTATAGCACGCCTATCCAGCTCTTGATCAAGCTAAGAATCGTTGATCTTGAATTAAACGGCTGAGATTGGTCCTCCAAGTAGCGTACTTGGTTGCATAATTTTGTCTTCTTTTTGTAGGTTGAAGACGACCTTTTATCCAAGTCGAGAGTCGCCAATTCGTTTAGCAACTTGTTCTCTGATTGGTTGGTTCCGGTTAAAGTGATATTACATTTTCTGCTTGAGTCCTTTAACAATTCTTCCTTTTTACTCTCAATTTTCAATTCCTTCGCGCCTTGAGTTTCAGTCCCCGAACTTTTGAATTCTTTGCACACAACTCCTGACAAATTACAACTTTTGGTCCCTTGATTAATTCTTTTATTCCTGAAATTCCAATATTCCCCCTCAAGAAGAACATATGAATTTCTAATTTCTAATGTTCATCTTGATCATGGAATTAATCAAACTTAAAGAAGTAACAACCTTAGTAAAAATGTCAGCAAGTTGTTGCTCACTTTTGATGAAAAGAACTTCAATCTTTTTCTCTACAATTTTCTCTCTTATGAAGTGAAAATCCACTTCAATGTGTTTTGTTCTCTCATGAAACACATAATTCTTTGTAAGGTATATTACTAATTGATTTTCACACATTAATTTTCACACATTAATTTGACAGGACCAGTAACATTGATTATGAGATCTTTCAACAAGGAAATCATTCAAATTATTTCGCAACAAGCAAATGACATGGCCCTATATCTAACTTCTGCTGATGATCTGCTGACAGTGACTTGTTTCTTTGATCTCCAGTTAACTAAAGAACTTCCAATCATAACACAATAACCTAAAGTTGATCTTCTTGTCATTGGACAACCTGCATAATCAGCGTCACAATATAATATGCAATGATACTCATGTTCTTGTGTTTTGACAGAAAAATGCCTAAGCCAATATCACTCTTAACATATTTAATTATTTTCAGAACTCCATCTAAATGATCCTTACATGGTTTTTGCATAAATTGACTGAAGATTTCAACCGCAAATGTAATGTCAGGTCTTGTTATTGTTAACTATATCAATTTACCAATTAAAGTTTTGTAGTAAGTTGGATCTTCGAGTAAATTAGAATTGTTATGTGTAAATTTCACATTTTGTTCAATTGGAGTTACAACGGGCTTGCAACCAAGTAAGCCTGTTGTTTGTATTATCTCAGATGCATATTTCTTCTGAGAGATATGCATACCTTCATTGTTGTGTGCAATTTCAAGTTCAAGAAAATATCTCAATGGTCCTAAATCTCTCATTTTAAGCTGACTGTGAAGCTTAACTTTAAGACTATCTATTTCTTGCTGATATTTGCTTACTATGATTATATCATCAACATAATTCAACAAAGCAATACAATCATGCTCAGTACCTTTAGTAAAAAATGAATACTCACTTTTAGACTGAACAAAACCAATGTTGATCAAATATGCAGTCAGTTTAGAGTTCCATTGTCTTGAAGCTTGCTTTATATATATTGATTTATTTAGCTTGCACACTAGTCTATTAGTCTCTTCCCCCTGAATTAAGAAACCTGGTGGTAATTTCATATGAATATTTTCATTTAATTCTCCATCAAGAAAAGCATTGTGAACATCAAGCTGACAAAGAGACCAATTTTCTTTAGATGCTAAGGCAAGAATTTTTTTTACTGATGTGAGTTTTGCAACTGGACTAAAAGTCTCAGTATAATCAAAACCATATTGTTGAGTCTCAGTATAATCTTACCTTATATATGTCTATTTACCAGTTGAATCAAGCTTTGTTTTAAAAACAAACCTGCAACCTATAGGCTTGATGTCTGATGTTCTTTTCGCTATTGTCCAGGTTTCATTATCAATCAGGGCTTTTAATTCACTCTGTATTGAATCTCTCCAATGTTTTTCAGTAATGGCTTCCTCATAGCTTTCTGGTTCATGAGTTAAGGCTAGGTTTATTGAATATTTTCTATATTTTTCAGAGAATTTATATTATGCCAGAAAAGTTGATATTGGATATTTAATATTTTTATCACTCTTTTGTATTGAATAAGCTTTAGCTTGATGATGATAAATATCCAGATGTGAGGGCACTTTTCTTGTTCTTGATGTTCTTCTTATTTGAACTGGAGGTGCTTGTTCAGATGAACTTAATGCATTTTCATATGCATTTTCTTCATATTCAATATTATATGCATACTCATAAGTTTCATTTTGTGTTTCCTCAATATTTTCTTCTTCATGATGATTTTCTTGTTCAACTGATTCATTATTCATCTAGTCATCTTCTATATAATCTGGAGCATGAAAAGAAATATCATCATTTTTATTTTTCTCTTTATGTGGAAACACAGTCTCTATAAAGATTACATTTCTTGAAATGAAACTAGTATGCTTATTCAAGTCATAAATTATGTGACCTTTAACATTAGATGGATAACCAATGAAAATGCACTTTTGTGATCTAGAATCTAATTTAGTTCTACACACATTTTCACTGCAAGTGAAACACACGTAACCAACTGTTCTTATGCCTGAATAATTTGGTTTATCATTGTAAAATAACTCAAAAGTGTTTTATTATATAGAATTGCACTTGATGTTCTATTAACTAAAAATGCAGCAGTCTGTACTGCTTTCTCCCCAGAATTTCTTGGGTAATCTTGATTGAACGAGCAATGCCCTTGTTATATTTAAAAGGTGTTGATGCTTCCTTTCAACCACTACATTTTGCTGTGGAGTATAAGAGCATGTTCTTTGATGCAAAATTCCATGTTTATTCATGATATCAGGCATATGGAATTCCATTCCATTGTCTGTTCTTATTATTTTGATTTTCTTCTGCATCTGATTTTGCATTAGCTGAATAAAATTGACTAATGTATTCTTGGTTTCTGATTTATTTTTAAGTAAGTAAATCCATGTAAATCTACTAAAATCATCTACTATGGTTAAGAAGTAATGTTGTCCATTCAAAGTTGATATAGCATATGGTCCCCATAAGTCACAATGCAAAAGTTCAAGTATAAAAATAGAGTTTTTAATGTAATAATAGCAGCATTAATAGAAGACTTACCAGCATAATTGAGCTCAGGAGTGGAGGTACCAGCCATAGCAGTGCGCTTAGGGCTCTCCACCATAGGTCCATTCAGCTGACCAGTGTTAACAACTGAATTACCTGAGCTGCCATTTGCAAAGTTCATGAACTGAGAGAGCTGCTCATTAGTGAGGCTCACAGTTTGGCTTGAGCTAGCCTTGACATTGTTTGCATGATATTGATTAGTTCTGCCACCAATGTTATATCTACCACCTCTTCCTCTAAACCACCTCTGAAACCTTGTCCACCATCATACATCTTTTGGTGTTGCCTTGTGAAAAACCATGCACTTTGAAGTAATTTTTCACAGTGTGATTGCTTAAATTAGGACATTTAGGACAAACAAGACCTCTTTTGTCCTTTACTTTGTATCCCAGATTCATCACTGCATTATCAGTTACATGGAAAATTTCTTTTGTGAGCTTTTGAGATTCTTCTCGTAACACAAGTGAGTAGGCCTTATCAAGAGATGGTTTAGGATCCATCAGAATGATTTGACCCCTAACCATCATTTAGACCCATTAAAAACTTGAAAATTTTATCTATGCCTGCATGTTCTCAAAAACTTCAGAGATATAGCAAGTGCATTGTTTGCAGACACAAGAAGGAATAGGCCTATAGCCATCTAACTCTTCCCATAAGCCAGATAGCTTAATTAGAGAAATAGTCAGTGACAGAGTTATTGCCTTGAACAACCTTGTAAATTTCTTGTAGCAGTTGAAAAATTCTCAAATCATTTGGTTGTGCATATCTTGTTTTGAGTTTGTGCCAGCCTTCAATAGTTGTTTTGCAATAGAGTAATGCACTTTTAATGTCTGGTGATACTGCATGCATCATCCATGACATGACAATTGTGTTGCATATGTTCCAAGCTTTAAGCTTGTCCTCAGTATCATTGACAGTATCATTGACAGGCTAAGCATTGTTCCATCAATGAATTCCACTTTGTTTCTGATACTAAGAGACATAGTAAATGCTCTTGACCAAGTGTGGTAATTACTCTTGGTGAGTAAAGGTGTTATAGCACCTGAAAGTGTAGTTTCTGAGTGGTGGAGGTAGAGAGGGCAAAAGGGTTTCTCAGTGCCAGAAGTGACACGAGTAGGGGTGGTAGAGTCAGTCATAGGCGTGAAGTGAACTTGAAAAGAGAAGTATGAAATGAAGTAAATAATATTGAAAGAACTAAAGAAATCAATGAGAACCCTGCCCTGGTGCCATGTAAAAATACAAGAAACACATGAAGAGAAGGACTGTGTATTGATTATCAGAGTAGTTACAAATGGTGTAGTGAAAAGCTTGAAGCACCATGCTAACAATAGGTTCTATTTATACTACTACAAGTGCATCAAGTAGCCCTAATTCTGTTACATAAAAGGTCGAAAAATTAAATGTTACTGGACAAATGAAAATGCAGAATTATAGCACGCCTATCCAGCTCTTGATCAAGCTAAGAATCCATTCGTTGATCTTGAATTAAACGACTGAGATTGGTCTTCTAAGTAGTGTACTTGGTTGTAGAAATTTGTCTTCTTTCTGCAGGTTGAAGACGACCTTTTATCCAGCCGAGAGTCGCCAATTCGTTTAGCAACTTGTTCTCTGATTGGTTGGTTCCGGTTAAAGTGATATTACGTTTTCTGCTTGAGTCCTTTAACAATTCTTCCTTTTTACTCTCAGTTTTCAAGTCCTTCGCCCCTTGAGTTTCAGTCCCTGAATTTTTGAATTCTTTCCACACAACTCCTGACATATACAAATTTTGATCCCTTAATTAATTCTTTTATTCCTGAAATTCCAATACTACTGGCCTAACAATGAGTTGTGAAATAAAGTATTCGTACGCATAAGAACATACCACGTTTAGACATACACAGGAGATCATATTACAATAAAGCATATTACATCCAAACATATTCTTCAGAACAGACTATTATGAATAGATACATTAACATTATCTTACATTGATCATTAACACACATTACGAATAATATTGACGAAACATTATCACTCGTCTCGAAATGTTATTTGAATGCTGCAGAAGCAGGCTTTGGTGGATCAACCAGGAAAATGTCAAGGAGCTCATCAACTCTTACGAAGTTCAAGTCCGGATATAGAATCGAGGCCTCAATATCATTCTCTCCAAGATCAAAGTCCACAGTCACACCTTTTATGAACACACTATGAAGGATGGAAACTGGTATATTTTGTGGATCTGGAAGAGCTGCAGTAAGTCAAGAGTGAACATTTATTCAATGATTATTGAATAATTAAGGTAGATGATTTTAGTTAGCTTATAGTAACAAACACTTGCTTTGAGAAAGTGTGACAATCTGTTCTTCTGTGACATGAACCCTTGTAAAAGTCTGTCCTGTTTTCTTCTCCCACAGTGAAATCAACTCAAGCTGTGATATAATGTTCATTGTAGGCCGATACACCACTACACGATTGATTGCTCGTGGATCTGTAGCCACTTTGATTGTGTACAAGCCGATATCTTTTTCATAGTTTAGCACAGCTGTGACAAGCAAAAGCTAGCAGGCTGATTAAGTATACAAATTAAAATTACACAGCTAGAAAATAACAAACAATTGTACCTTTTGCTTCACCACTGCCATAAACAACAATCTCTTGGTTTTGTTCGTAGGGACGCAACAAGTAGTTCACAAAGTAAGAACCGAAACAATTTGCAGAAACATAAGTATAAGGGATATTTGCCTCTTCAACAGCTCTTCTGATTTTCCTCTTCTTCTCAAGGAAAGCATGAAATGGAGGCAACACTGTCACCCTGTCCTCTTCAACCCCGAAATCCGATGGCAAAAACCTCTACAAAGTATAGACAATAACTAGACATAACCAACATTTGTACCCCACATAAAGTTGATTAAATTGACATAATGGAATGTGTACCTTAATATTACCAGCAACTTTTATTGCCTCAATGATTTTGAGTTGGTCAAGAACTTGAGGAAAGGCCAATGCAGATATCACCACATCAACTTCTCTAAGCACCGAAACAAGCTTCTCGTGATCTTGAAGTTGCGCCTGCAAAAGCAAAAGACAGAACACATTCGTAACTTCTTGTAATTCTTAAGAAACACAACAGTCAACACTACCAGAAGTGTGTATTATTATTAAGTTCCCTACTTTCACAATTATAGCACCCATGGATTGGAACTTGGCAAGTAACTCTGTCTTGTTCGAGTCTGGCCTAGAGAAAACGTAAGTCGGGTGGCCAAGTTTGAGGCTTGCCATAACCATGTAGCTGCCAATGTAACCACTCCCTCCAAATATGAGTATTTTGCATTCATTTTTAGCCATTTATGATGTTTATTTTGTTAGCCTTTTTTTCTTGCTCTAGTACAAGGCCAGGCCTCAAATACTTGTAGGGAGATGTTTTGTTTTCTGACATGCAACTTGTGTTTATCACGTTCTTGGTTATTTTACAGTGATTCATGCATGTGTATATGATATCTGTACATGAATGAATTTGAGACTGATTGGTATAGAATTTGAGTGACATTTTTCAATTAAAATTAATCTTTTTATTTATAAAATGTTCGATTTAAGTGGGGAGATGGTCTCTCCAACTGTATAACAAACAGGCCCTAAAATGTCAAAATTGAATTTTAGTTACCATGGAAATTTGTCCAGAATTTTTTATACCTAATTCATGTTCCACACGTTAGTTAGGAATGAAGTTTACCGGAACATGTATAGACATTATACTCAAAGTGTGTTTGGTTGAAACATTAAAATTGAAATGCGAGAAAAAAGGACCTAGATATAAGTCTAATATTTGGTGTTGTGACTGAATTTGAACTGGGTGCATGTCTTTTTGAATTTACACTTAATAGACCTGTTCGTGAATAATCAAACTTCTTCAAACTCAACTTTTCAAAATTATAACTAAGCCCCCAAAACAAATGAAATGAATTCATATGGTAGACTTGCTTTTTTAAAAAAATTCTTTTGTAATTCGTTGTAAGTTCGGATTATAAGAATTGAACATAAGTTCATAGTATTAAACAATTTGCATATTAGTTTATTTCGATTATATGTAATCTAATATGTTTATTAGTTGTTGTGATTTTTTAATATGTTAAATAGTAATTATATTCATGTAGTCGTATACATTGAGTACCTGAGTCAACCAGAACGATTGAACCATTTTTTTTTTGTAGGAGAAGATTATTATTATAATCCAGGAACATAAGAAATGTTCAAAATTAAATAAATCTCAACACCAAATAAAAATAAATGGCATACCAGCCAACAAAGTACAGTTCAATCAATCTCGTTGGAACCTTCCATTTTAATCCCTTAAGTGACACCTGAAATTCCCCACGTCTAGTATGTCAAAGTCCCAAAGGACCATGCCAAGAGTACCGCGGAAACAACGAGTGAACCATAACGAGGAATACAACCTAAGAATGAAAAATGAAAAGGATGATGATCTCCGTCACAGACAACCGAGGAGACCACAAAGAAAGGGGTGAATCAAAAGAAGCAAGCCAAGTTGGAGTAACAGGACAAGGTTCTTCCCATTATTGGCCTGAGGGATTGCTTTATACACACTATACAGTACATCTTTTGATTTGTTGGTTTGTTGCGATGTTGTTGAGAATAAATCAATGCAGTGTTCCCATGGCTAGCATTTGCCCACATGAAAATTTAAATTTACACTATTGTAACCATTTATTTATTTCCACCATCCTCAATAATTCTTCCATAAATTACCAGAAAATTGGTAACTACTACACTTTAGTGACCATTTATTTATTCCCACCATCCACAATCAGGCCTGGCTGATGCCCTGTGCGGGGAGCCGTCCGCACACGATCCACCAAGCTTAGGAGTCTCATATTTTTCCGAAACTGTAGAATATATTCATATGCGTTAGACGTCATTAAATTGGTTATTAAAGTAGTATGGTCTAATGGTTATAATATTTTTATTATTTACTCTTTCTTATAAGGGTAACAGTTTCGAGACTCTCTAAATCCATTTCATTAACATTATTTTCTTTATTCCATTTAATTTCACTTTTTCCGTTTAAAATGTTAGATGTAAATCTTTTATAAATACTTCCTCCGTCCAACTTCATATTCTCGTATTCCATTTTGGTTCATCCCAACTTCATTTTTTCATCACTAATACGGTAAATCTCTCTCATAATTTATACACTATATTTTATACTTTAGTCAATATTTGTCTTACTTTATTCATTCTTCTTACTACTTTATCATCATCTCTCTTAATTTATTCACTTTTTTCTTAATACTTGTATCCGGTCCTGTAGGAAGCTGAACCCGAGACGGAGAACGTATATTTCTTAGATAAATATATATATTTTTGTAACAACATACTTTTTAGACCAAAAAATGTGATTTTTTTTTGTTATATTAATGTGTGACTCATGTTGAAATTATTTTATTTCTTCAAATTTTTATGTATATTATTTTACTAATATATTTTTAATTAAAATTTTCTTTTTCATTATATAAATATATATACTGGTAAAAATATTTATTTTTACATTTTTAAATATTATATTATATTTTTATTATAAAAAAATATTATTATTCAGGGCTCTAGTTTAACTTATGGCACAGGACCCCTTAAATTTCCGAGACGGTCCTGTCCACAATACTTGCATAAATAATTGGATTCATTCTGTCCATACTCCCGCCCCAAACTCTCAAGTATTTGTAGCCGAGTGACAAGTTCAACGTCCTGTACTTAAGAGGTTACGGATCCAATTTTTTGAAATGTATAATTTATTCTATGTATAGAGAACTATTGAAGAGTTATTGATAGTACATATTTGTTCGATTGAATATTCTAATTGTAATATTATATCTAAAAGAACTATTTAATCCTCTATTTATATGAAAAGGTTAGATAAAATTAAATTTTAATTAGAATAATAATGTGAGGTTTATATTTCGAGTTCACTTTACCTTTTATATTTAGTTTTTTGAAATGTTGATTACAAATTTTTTTGGCTCTATTTAATAAAAATAGCTGAAAAGTTAGTTGGAAGCTGAAAATGTAGTTGATATTTTTTTTAATAAACTAATTCGATTGACTTCTCAAACCAGCTAGCTAGCTAGTTTAATAAATTATGCGTTACGTAAGAATCTTTTTATCAAAGAAAGTTTATGGAGCTGAAAATCTAATGATAAACAGGTCAAATGTAAGAATCGTAATGAAAATCTTCAATTGAAACGTTAAAAATAATAAAATAGCAATCTCGGAACAAAAAGTGAAAATATTAAAATTCACCGCTATCAACATCACTCGATATCTTAGTAATTATTTTAACTTATGCCCTCACTTAACCACAAATTATTTAAAATACATAAACTGAAAAGTATTAACAACATAGTTACTAGATACATTTTCATGATCGGCCATATAACCGGGAAGAAAAGTTTCAATTTTGTATATCCTGCATGATAATTGATAGAGATTTGGCCATGGGCAATTGAGAGAACAAACCAATGCACCAATGCACATAGCAGTGTTCCCATGGCTAGCATTTGGTCACATGATTCCATTCCTAAACTTCTCCAAACTCATGGCTCTGAAAGGTCACAGAGTCTCTTTCATCTCCACCCCAAGAAACATCGACCGCCTTCCGAAACTCAGTCCTGAATTTGCCTGTTCGATTACTTTGGTGAAGATCTCTCCCCCGAAAGTTGTGCAACTTCCTGATCATGCAGAGGCTACTATAGACATACAAGGTGACCAAATGGACCTCTTGAAGAAAGCTTTTGATGGCCTTGAACCCGGGGTAACCCATTTCTTAAGAGAATCGGCTCCTGACTGGGTCGTCTACGATTTAGCTCACTGGCTTCCTGATGTCGCAACTCGTTTAGGTACTTCAAACTATTCATCTTCTGTTAACTGATAGAGTATAAATTGGAATTGAAGAACTGTTTTCCATTGAGTGAGTTTGAAATGGCAAGGAGAAAGTTACAGTAGAATTCAGAGTAGTGAAGAACTCAGGCTAATAGTTGTATTTATTCTTAAAATTTAAATTGTCAAACATCTTTCTGATCTGTTCCATTTGTTTATCTTAGATCTTTCGATATTATATAAGAGTCAATAGTCGTCTAACGTTGATAGTCTACTGGAAATTAATAATAGATTTCACTCTCTACAAGTTCGAACTTGTAGATGGGATGAAATTCTATCAATCTATGTAAATGACAGCATGTTGATAGTAGTGACATGGGCAGAGGTAAGGCCTATTTTAACATTAGTAGTGTTTCTTGTTGGAACAGGCATTTCCAGGGCATTACTTATGATCATGAGCGCATGGTTTCTTGCATACCTGGGACCAGTCAACACCTTGATTAGTGGTTCAGGCGATCGTACCACGATTGAAGATTTCATGGCTGTTCCCAGCTGGGTTGACTTCGAGACAAAAGTGGCTTTCCGACGTTTTGAAGCTAGATATATGCTCAGCGCGTGTCATACCACCGGTTGTGGAATCACTGATTTTCTTCGTGCAGGCAAAGCTATTCATGGGAGTGAGGTCTTACTTGTGAGGCACTGCCATGAATTTGAACCTGATCAATGCATCATGAATGTACTTCAAAAAATTGAGAAAATTCCAGTACTGCCCGTGGGATTGCTAATGCCACCTGAATCGAATAATAATACTAGTGACGATGCTTGGCTTTTGATTAAAGGATGGCTTGATAGTCAAAATAAGGGTTCTGTGGTTTACGTGGCATTTGGTAGTGAGATAAGCCTGAGCCAAGATCAGCTAACAGAGTTGGCTCTTGGACTCGAATTATCTGGTGTTGCTTTCCTTTGGGTGTTACGGGGTGACCAGAATGATCTGTCATTCAGACTGCCTAGTGAGTTTGAAACGAGAATCAAGGGTCGAGGGATAGTTTGGAGACAATGGGCACCTCAGTTGAATATATTAGGCCACAAATCAATTGGCGGATTCTTGACTCACTGTGGTTATGGCTCTGTCTTGGAGACACTTATATTTGGACACCCCTTGATTGGTTTACCATTTCTTGTGGATCAAGGTTTGGTTGCTAGAGTAATTGTTGGCAAAGGATTGGGTTGTGAAATTCCAAGAAACGATGAAGATGGATCCTACACCAGAGACTCCGTGGCGAGCTCAATAAGGCTTGTTATGATCCAAAACGAAGGGAAAGAATATCGGGAGAAAGCAAAACAGCTGAGTGCAGACTTGTTTGGGGATTCAAGGCTGCAAGACAAATACATGAATGATGTTGTCAAGTTTCTTCAGAATCATGCATAAAAGTGAAGTGTTTCCGGTTGCTACTTTAAAGGGTTGTTACTTTTGCTTTTTCCCCGATATGTTTTGAGTTTCTGGTTGGTTGTCATTTGTCTTAGTTTTGCTGCTCTTTTGAACTCCAGATGATGCTGGTATCTGTATCTGTAATGCTTTTCATGTTCTATTCGCTACGTTTGAGCCAAGATATGTTTGAGCCAAGATATGAATGAAGGGATGACAAGTAACATAACATCCATCTTTGCTTATTATTTAAAGCCACCAAATCCCTGTGTTAGTCTTATTGCAGCTGAATTTGGACAAAACACTTGTATTTATAGTGTGTGATGAAGAGAAACCGGCAAGATACAGACTCTGTTTTTCCTTGTTACTATTTGTTCAAGAGATACAAATACCAAAGTACAGCAAATGTCAACCACCCAGAAGCTCAAACATGTGTGAAGAACGAGTATTAGAAAGGCATCAATCACTTAGAAGAACCAGTTCCCAGAATCAAAACATAAAATCGAGAAACTCATGTGTGTTTAAGTTTAATTCATCATCGGGCTCTTTCCACACACAATCAGTAACCTCACCTGTTTTCACAAAGCCCTGAATATAAAGGTGCATATATATCAAGAATGCACCCGTAACTATGTCTAATGCTCAGGTAAATATCCACTTTATCACTCAACTCAATGTCAAAGTCCAAGACTTTTCGCTAAGATCGAACCTTGATCAAAAGCTGAATAGAGTTCACCCTGCATTACTATTTCTTTGATTCTAGTTTTGATCAGAAGCAAAAAATAACATTGCAGAAGTTGAATCAATCAAGATATCATTCACAGAAACATTTATCAACACTAAACATCCTTAATTACATATCACATAGTATGTCTTGCAGTCTGAAAATGAATCATTCATTGACTCGAGTTGAGTTTTGACAGATTTTTGCGTTTGTTTCTTTACTCTACATTACGCTATTATCCATCTCAATTCGGTACCATACACGAAAGTTCAATAATCAACTCCTGAGTTACTATTCATCTTAAGTTGAATTTTAAGTCGAATGCCAAACACTATGTCCATATTCAATTCATGTGCAAATTGAACTGAAAGCGACAAAAAGAATGAACACACCTTAAAGATATAACAAGGTAGTATAAGAAAATCATTTCATAAAATTATAGCTTTACAAAAAGCATAAAAATAGTATTCAAGATACAATGAGAATCAATCAATGACTGGGTTCACTTCATCGTGATCGTGATGACAAGGAGGTTGATCATCATCATCATAATCGGAATCATCATCATCAAAAGGCTTGTCGTTATGAAAAATGCAGCATTTCTTGGAACTCTTCTTGTTCATGAATTCGTTGTCGACGGTGCCTTCTTTCCAAGAAACCTTCTTTTTGAGGGGCTTCAATTTCAAGATTAGAGATTCACGGAATTGGGGCTGCTGGTTATCGGATTCGAGGGTTATGGTGGGCGTTGATGTGGAGCTTCTTGACATGGTTGAATTGAATTGATTGGATTCGGTTGTTAGGGTTGAGAAATTTGATTTGAGGAAATTTTATTTGGGTTTGTTTCTGTCGTTTTATAGATGTGAGATTTCGTGCGTTTTGGTGGATTAGCTGGGTTGCTCACGCCTCGTTTATAGCTAATGGTGCAGGTACAATACAATTTGTCTTTTGTAAATTCGATTATTTAATTAATGTTTAATCAACGTTTATTATTTATTAGTGACAAAAAAAATTTAATTATTTGATTTAGTGTGAATTAGAAAGAATTATATACGTTAATTTACGAATGAAAAACGTTTGCTCAATTGTTCCGCTTGAAGTCTATCTCATGATCACTTTGCTATAAATAATGCTCTCTCCGTTTTAAACAATTTATCTTTAATATTAACTCTGACAAGTTTAGTACTCTTGGCTCAGTTTACCATGTAAAGTACACTGGTTATAAGTTTTTGTTCGTACGTAATATTCACTCAGAGTAGTTAAGTATATACTACTATACAAATCATGAATTAAAGAGAATTCTTAGTTGGGCTATGTATCAGGCGGAGTAAGTATTGATCACGGTTAGGATTTAGGCTTTGTTTAATAAAACTAGCTGAAAATGTAGTTGGTAGCTGATTAAATAACTTTTCTTTCAACAACTTAATTTATTTCTCAAATCAGCTAGCTTGTTTAAAAATCTACGCTTCATGTAATAAATATTTTATTAAAAATATTCATGAAACTAAGAAGTTAGTAATTAACATGGTTGATTTTAGTAACGCCATTGATATTTGTTAAGTCAATCGTGATCAGTTAGGGGCTGATTGACCTGGTATTTAAATGTCCCATTTGACTCTATAAACAGTGATTTGACCTAAAATACACTTTAAAAACCTCATTTCAATTCTATTCCAAACACATTTTCACTAAAATTCATCTCGTCGATCGTGATTTTGGTAATGACATAGAATGATAAATTCAGCTCGCGCAGAACGTGGACAAACTCTCCACCTCTCCTTCTTCCATTCCGATTCCAATTGAAGATTCTAATTCTCGATTGTCACCACCAAACAAACCCTAATACCTCACCAAAATTAATTCCAATCCAATCAGACAACATTCTCCTCAACCTGCTTCCATAATCAAACCTTGAATGAGCTGAACCCAAATATCCAGTCTTAAAATCCCAAAATGGCTGCCTGTAACTGTTACTCACTCACCTTTTCAGCTGCATCACTCAATCCCAACAACAAGCACTCAACTCCCTCTTCGATTCATTTCAATTCAAGATTTTCATCACCTCAATCTAATGTCCCCGTTATTTCTCTTCACTCGAATCAAAATCTGTCGAGAACCCACCTCAGGAAATCGAGAGCTGCACCAAGTTTTCGGGTAAAGATCGATTTTTTATGGGGTTTGTTCGAGAAAAATTGGAAAGTTTACGGTTAATTTTTTAATGTGTCTTTGAATAGGTTGTTGGTTCTGCGGTAAATGTGGAGCCTTTGCGTGTAATGATATCTGGAGCTCCTGCTTCTGGTAAAGGAACGCAATGTGAGCTTATTAGAGAGAAGGTAACCTTTTTATTTAGCTGTTTTTCTTCATTTCTATTGTTTGCTGATGTATTGATTTTTCGATAGTCTGAATTGTAGATCTTTCTGTTTGATGCTTTGGCATGTGTTACTAGTAATGGTTTGTTCATGTGTTATTAAGATGAGTGAAATGATGCTAATTGTTAATTGCCAATGCACTTTCTGTTTCTAAATGGTTAATTAGAAGTAGTAATTTATTACTATCACATTGTCTAGGGATCAACTTCCATGCAGTCAAAGATAGTTTAGGATCACAGTAGTATCAGGCCTGAAAGAGTGCCATGCAGTTTGGTTGATCAGCCAGCTTGTGATGAAGCTGCTGATGAATAGGGTGTTTATGCTCGTGGTTTTTGAGAATCTGCATGTTTACTTTTCTTTCTGTTGCAAACTTGCAATAAGGTTATATGTATCATGCACTCCTCAACTTCCGATTTCCCACATCCATCTTATAGTTCATATGATTCCAGCCGAATTATTTGTCAAATTGCCTCAGATTTGGTTTTCTGGACCTATACTACACAAGCTATTCATCCATTTTTTCTTTACTTTATGTTGGTCAATACATATCTATCCAATCTTCCATGACCATATCATGGGAACTATTCATTCTAACATTATAACTTATCATATGAGGCATACAAAAGTCTTGGGGAAAATTACTTTACATTAGATAAATTGGGCTAACACTTAGGGTCGGAGTGGTATGGTTATTCTTGATCCTAAGGAAAATCTGGTGTTCCCTAAGACTTCCACATAATTAAAAAAAAAACTCAAGAACATGTCTTGGGGTCATATATAGTCTGTTACTCAACTAAACCTAATATGAAGAACTACTGCATGTTTCCATCAGTTGAAGGATCTTTTGGTTACACTTGCAGCTATCAATTGGAGTTTTCCGTTTGCTCACAACAGACTCTAAAATATATTATGACATGTTACAATTACACAACCCCTATTCTTTATTATATCTGTTTGATATCTGTGTCGTTATAGAACATAGATATATTGACTTTTGGGGTCATGTTTCTATCATCTATCTGGATTTTTGTTATAACTTATTCTAAGTCCACAATACAACTATAATTGTCTGGGTTTTTTTTTATGGTTTCCTACCGGTTCCTCCATAAATAGCCATGTTTATGACGACCTTTTTCTTGCAGTATGGGTTGGTGCATATTGCAGCTGGAGATCTCCTCAGGGCTGAAGTCTCTGCTGGGACAGAAAATGGGAAGCGAGCGAAAGAATTCATGGAGAAAGGGCAGTTAGTCCCTGATGAAATAGTTGTCATGGTAATTTCATGCAGTCAAGATTCTTGTTTTCATTGTTCACATATTCTATTATAGTAATGACAAAGTTGGCATCTTTATACATCTGTAGATGGTGAAGGATCGATTATCACAGCAAGATTCGCTACAGAACGGCTGGCTTTTGGATGGATATCCAAGAAGCCAATCTCAAGCTACAGCACTCAAAGGTTTTGGGTTTGTACCTGATATATTCCTTCTTCTTGAAGTGAGGTTCTGCTGTTGCTCTTTGTACTTAAACTTATGTCCTCATGATTTATAAACGAGTTGTCATAGCATTATCCTATACTTGGACATGGCTGAATTGGACCTTGTATGTAGTGTTTATAAAAAATACTTAAAAAAAAGGAAGTTGCATTATTTTTCTTTTTTGGTTAAGTTACTATATAATTTACTTACGTATTTTTTAATTTTATTGTGTAAACAGGTGCCAGAAGAGTTACTTGTTGAGAGAGTAGTAGGCCGGAGATTAGATCCAGTTACCGGGAAAATATACCATCTAAAATATTCTCCCCCAGAAACTGAAGAAATAGCTACCAGACTTACTCAACGTTTTGATGACACTGAAGAAAAGGCAAGTTCTTTTTTGTCTTCAAATTCCTATTTCTCCGTATATCATTTAGTCCTTTCGAAGATTTTGTAAATTTCATCCAATCATATTTATGGTCCCATTTGTTTTTAGGTCAAACTGCGTCTGCTAACTCATAATAGCAATGTGGAGGCTGTGCTCTCGATGTATGAAGACATAACTGTCAGAGTATGTTTGTCTTCTCTGATCTTTCTTGGTGAATTGGATTTATACTCGTTCACTTTGCTGTGCTGCATCTCTCACCATGCTCAATGTGTACACTGATTAATTAACATTGTTGGTGTTGAGTTGAGCCTGCCAGCGATTTGCATTTAAGACAATTGATTATATTTCAAAATCCTTTTCAATTGCAGATAGATGGAAGTCGCACTAAACAGGAGGTGTACTCGCAAATTGAAAGTGCATTGACGAATTTACTTGAACAAAAACAGGCTCCATTGGGATCTGTGGCAGCATGAAGAACAGGAAATGCCCAAACATTGATGATCCATACTCCAAACAGGTATTATAGAGAACGATTTGTTTTCATGCAGTCTAATAGGAAAAATATCAATACCTATGTTTCATTTTTGAATACCAATGCTTACTGATTCTTTGACGAGTTACGTGTATAGAGATGGAAAATGCTTGGTGAACTATTCTATTTTTCCCCCAATTGTGATGTATCATAACTGGTATCAATATCTGGTAAAGATTTGTATTTTAAGCAAAACAGGAGTGCAATTTTAATTTTTGGCAAAACATGAGATTTTCTACCTGGGCTAGCCTAGTACAGGTTATAAATACCTTTACAAGTCTTATTAAGCCCAACATAGAGCAGAGCATGTACAATGAACATAAAACACCAATATAACTTGCATAATTATGATCCTTAGTTATTCCACTACATAAAACACCAATATAACTTGCATTGTGATCCTTAGTTACTCCTCTCCATAAAAGGCACTCTTCAGTCTTTAGTACTCTATGGAAAGCGTAGGTTCCATGATGATGGCAACAGGTACTTTAGGATGTGTAGTAAGACCATACGCCTCCTCCAAGCAGACATCTTCAACCTTCACTCCATCAGGCAGTTTCCAATTGAATCCGTGAATTAAATTAGCCAATGTCGATCTAGCAATCTTAAGGCCAAGATTGTACCCAGGGCACTGTCTCCTGCCTGCGCTAAATGGCAACATGGTGAAACTGTTGCCTAATAAACCAATGTCCTTCCCTAGAAACCTCTCTGGAATAAATTCTGCAGGTCTGTCCCACGTATTCGGATCCCTTCCTATGCTCCATATATTGACCATGACTATGGTTCCTTTTGAGATGTCATATCCTGCCACATTGCAGTCCTCTAGGCAATAATGTGGAGGTGTTAGTGTTGCAGGGCGGTGCAACCTGAATGTCTCCATCATAATGGCATCAATGTAAGGAAGTTGAGCAATGTCACTCTCTTTTACCCATCTGTTTCGTCCAATTACCCGATTGAGCTCTTCTTTTGCCTTGTCATATATGCGCGGCTGTTTAGAAATTTCATGAATTGCCCAACTGATAGCAGTCGCTGTGGTGTCTATGCCACCTGCAAGCAAGTCCTATGTGACAAACAAAGCAAGCAGTTAGCTATAAAGTGAATGTGGCTTGAGTAGTGAATGTGTCGCAAAAACAAGAAATTAATACGCATTACCGTCTGTTGTAGACAAAAACTGCACAATCTCGTCAGATGAAAGTTAAAGAGTTGTACCTGAATCAATCCCTTAATGCAACCAGTCGTCAGCTCAACTTCAAGATTAGGATCCTCGGCCAACTGCAGCAGCACGTCTAACACGTCTTTTGCGACAAAATCCTCTTTCATTTTCCTTCTAGCTTGATGTTCATCAATAACAGAACTAAGAAACTGATCAAATTTCTGGTTTAGTGCTTTCATTTGCTTAACCCAACCATGCCGATCGAGGAAACCAAAGTTTGGTGACCAATCCCCAACGTAAAATGCTCCATTAAGTTCAAACCAATCACCCAGCATCCGTTGCAACCGATATATGCCCATCGTCACAGACACAGTAGGCTTTCTATATGTATCTTTAAAGAAATCGTCACCAATAACCATTCTAGTAATGATAGACCATAACGAGCCAGACGATCATGTATTGTAATTGGTTTTCCTGAAAGAGCGTGCAGATCAGAAAGGAGATTACGCCTCTCCTCAACGCGGATATGCTCATAAAATTCGAGTCTGCTCGCACTGAACACCTCCATCAGGCAAATCTTGTGTGCTAGTCGCCAGTATGGACCCTGAGGAGCCCACATTACATCGGAGAAATTGTAACTGACGTACTTTCCGACTGTAAAAGGAGGCCTAGAGGCAAATATGCTGTCATGTGTCATTAGAAATAGCTTGGCAATCTCAGGAGATGAAGCAACAACAACAGGGACTTGGAAGAATTTTAGTTGCATGATGCCTCCATATTTCTTGGATAAATTATGGAAAGACAGATGTAGATTGCTGCCAATTTGGTTGATGTTGCCAATTATTGGCCATGGTTTTGGACCTGGAGGAGGCTTTTGTTTAGGATGCTGTTTCTTAATTATTTTGGATATGAATGCTAGTGAAGGAATGCTGATAAAGACTAGTAAAGAGAGAGATATATCCATTTGTTCTGTATGTAGAAGACTTGTTCTTGCTAGGATATTGTTACTATGCCATTGCCAAGGCATCTTATATATACTAGTACCACATCATAGTAACAAGTAACAACCTCAAGAAATATGCCATATTTGCATACAAAACCAGACAGGAAAGCATGATGTATTGATATACTATATCCTACCAAACTATCAAAAATGTATACAATTGGTGATGCGGATGATGAGAGTTTAGAACATCATAATCCTTATGCTTACAAGAAGATGAGATGGGCTAGTGAGGTCTATACGGCTAGTGTCTAGATGGCTCACAGAAACTGAAGTAGTCTAGTTAGGTACTAGGCTCGACATTTACATTTAGTTTGGAACGGAGAAAATATTATGTATATATTGTTCGAATTTTGTATCACTTGTAACTTGGATATATGGGTCATGTTATGTTGGTATAAACTCAATTTTAGATTTCTTATTAACAAGGTATTATGGTCAAAGTATTTATGACATGTTGTACTAGCAAACTTCATCTTTGTTTTTGCTTATGGCTTCTATATTAGTAAAGTATTCCGAAAGAGTAGTTACAAAAAATTGGTCAACTCTCTTAGTCTACTCTGTACTAGTATAAATTACTTTCTCTTAGGCAGTATTCTCTCTAACCAATACAATGGAGATCAACACTACTGGTGCACTATTAGCCTTAGCATCGATAGTTGCATTAGCCTTCATTTCCAAGTTGATTTCCAAAACCCAAAAACTACCACCAGGTCCGAAACCATGGCCTATAATCGGCAACCTGAACCTCATTGGTCCCATCCAGCACCGGTCTTTACACTTGCTATCCCAGAAATATGGTGACATTATGCTACTGAAATTCGGTAAAGTTCCAGTTGTGGTCATATCATCTCCTGAAATGGCGAAACAAGTCCTCAAAACGCATGACAAGTCATTCTCCTCTCGGTTTCCTCTCACGTGTGGTAAGTACATAAACTACAACTACTCTAACGTGTTATGGGCACAACCAGGGCCGTACTGGCGTCAGTCGCGGAGAATATTGATGTCTGAGATGCTAACAGCTACTAAACTCGGATTCTACGAGCATATTCGCATTGAGGAGACACAAAATTTTCTCTCGCGGCTACGGGCAGTGTCAGGGAAACCGGTTGTGTTACAGGACTACATAACACGCTATTCTACCTTCATCATGGCTCGGACTGTATTTGGTGACAGGCATTTTTGCGAATTGAAGAACAAGAAAGCAGTGGCGAATCTAGAGGAACTGCAGGGATTCATTGACGAGTGGTTTCTGCTCACTGGAGCATTCTGTGTTGGTGACTGGATTCCATGGCTGGGCTTTCTTGATCTACAAGGATGGGTTAAGAGAATGAAGGCTTTTTCAAAGAAATTTGATAAGTTTATCGATTGTTTTATTGATGATCACCTTGCTAACAGGGCCAGAAATGAGGAGTTTTTCCCACAAGATGTGCTGGACAATTTTCTCCAGCTAGCTGAGGACACTAATCTTGAAGTCCAACTCACTCGAGATCACATGAAAGGATTATTACAGGTATTAATTCATGAACCACTCAGTGTTTATTCACTTTAAAAAGCCACTTTTATCAGGTTATGTTTCATTGTTCATGTTACAGTAGGGTAAACTGGTAATCTTTAGTTCCGTACTCCAGCTACGGATGGCTGGGTCATGTGCAATTTTTCGGGTATTAGGGGTTGTGTAAAAGCTCGTTTACAGTAATCCGAAATTTCTGTAAATATAAGAATTCTTTTCGCACTTCCAGGACCTGGTAACTGGAGGCACAGATACATCAGGTTGTGCTATTGAATGGGCAATTCATGAGATATGTAAACACCCACATGTACTGAAGAAGGCGAAAGAAGAGCTTGACAGGGCTATCGGAAGAAAAAGATCGGTGACAGAGAGTGACTTGTCTCAGTTGCCTTATCTAGAGGCCATTATCATGGAGTCGTTCAGGTTACATCCGCCTTCCCCAATGTTACCCCCACATTACACCACTGAAGACTGTAATGTGGCTGGATACGACATACCAAAAGGAACAACTTTCTTGGTCAACGCCTGGAGCATTGGAAGGAACCCGGACACATGGGATTCTCCTGAAGAATTCTTGCCAGAGAGATTTTTGGGCAAAGAAATTGACCTGGCAAGCAATTATACGATCCTGCCATTCGGATCTGGCAGAAGGATGTGCCCTGCATACAAGTTTGGACTTAACGCTGTTCGAACTACGCTGGCTAATTTGCTTCATGGTTTCGAATGGAATCTGCCTGAGGGTGTGAAGCCGGAGGATGTATGTATGGAGGAGAAGTGTCAACTCACTATGCATCCGGCGGTTCCGATTGCCATCATCCTGGAACCTAAGCTTCCGATGGACTAGTTTATGGTCCTTTGTTTGGGAAATCAATTACACCACCGTTAATGAGTTTAACGGAGGTAATTTTCCAAATGCAACATAATTAATTAGTCAACCTCACGTCCCAATCGTAATCGTACTCATTTCAATGTTCTTTAATGAACTATAAATATCTCTTTGCTGCAATAAAGAATGACTATTATGTTGACTATGATCTCTTCAAGAGATTTTGTATTAAACTATCATGTGAGACTTGGTTTTGAATTAAATAAAAAGAAATGATTAGATATTCCTTTCAGAACAAAAGGACAAAGGAGAAGTTGTTGAACAAGATTTTGCATTAGACTTTTTTGAACAAGACTCTTTACCTAATATTGTTAAGTTCCAAAATATATTGTTAATACGAATCAACTAGGATTTCACATAGTGTGTTGGTCTTATGCAGACATGGAACCCATAAAACGTGAAACTGTGTCTCGATTAGTTAGGCTTTGTTCTCTTTTTTGAAAACTCCGTTAGTTCCATACAGTCTAGCACAACTGTCTAGTTATATTTTATACCACAGTTATGTTCGGTTCAGTCCAATTCAGTTTAATTTAGTTCAGGAAATGACAGTTGAAGAGAATAGAGCCTCATGCGATAACATTTCAAATTCCGTCAAGGACGTAAAGAAAGCAGTATGTATATATATAGCAAAGAGGACATATAATAGGTATCAAATGTTTGACAGTATTACACAAAATGTAGAGGTGTTTCTAAAATCAGACTGTAGTAACAAAACATTATTCAGTATTTGATGAAGAGTGCAGGTTCCAGGTTCAAGAGGCACTTTTGAATGTGTGGTGAGTCCAAATTGCTCTTCAGTACCTACATCTTCAGGCTTCATACCCTCAACCAATCTTATATTGACTCCATGAACCAAGTTAGCCAGCATGGTTCGAACCATCTTGAGTCCAAGTTTATATCCAGGACACAGTCTCCTTCCTGATCCAAATGGCAATAGGGCGAAATCACTGGCTGATATGTCGATTTATTTACCAAGAAACCTCTGGCAAGAACTTTGATCCTCAGGTGAATCCCAAATGTTTCCATCCCTTCCTATGCTCCATGTGCTAATGAAGGCTAGTAAAGAGAAAGAGATATCCATTTGTTCTGTATCTAGAAGATTTAATCTTGTCTAGAATATTGTTACTATGCCATTGCCAAGGATATCTTATACTAGTACTCTATGTCGAGACACAAACTTTCCATTTCGTTTTGTAATGTGATACGAGATCATCACCGCAAACTCCGGAAACATGCCAAAAATGAATACATCAGAACAGGAAAGCATGATGTACTGATATATATATATATATATATATATATATATATATATATATATATTTCCTATCAAACTATAAAAAATGCGGGTGATAATTAGTTTAGAACATCATAATCTCTTATCCCTACAGCAAGATGAGATGGGCTAATGAGTTCTAGGGCTAGTATCTCCCATGGTTTACAGAAACTGAAGTAGTCGAGTTAGATACTGAGCTCGACTTTTACATTAATTTAGTTTGGAACGAATGAAATGCATCATGTAAATATTGTTCGAATTTTGTATCACTTGTAACTTGGATATATGGGTTATGTTGGTATATAAACTCTTATCTTTTTTCCCTATCATCCCTCATTAGTCCAATCTGCATTAGATTTCAAGTACTAACAAGTATGATGATGAACACATATTTATCCCAACATGCAGTAGCAAACTTCATCTTTGCTTTTGCTAGTGGCATCTTCTAAAAATAGTGAGTTAGTATTCCGAAAACGTTGTCAGCGTCTGTACTAGTATAAATCACTATCTGCACAAGGCGTTTCCTTTCCAAATAAATTTTGTAACCAATAAAATGGAGATCAACACTACTGATGCACTATTAGCCTTAGCATCGATAGTTGCATTAGCCTTCATCTCCAAGCTGATTTCCAAAACTCGAAAACTACCACCAGGTCCGAAACCATGGCCTATAATCGGCAATCTGAACCTCATAGGTCCCAACCAGCATCGATCTTTACACTCGCTATCCCAGATATATGGTGACATTATGCAACTGAAATTTGGTATAGTTTCAGTTGTGGTCGTATCATCTCCTGAAATGGCGAAACAAGTCCTCAAAACGCATGACAAATCATTATCCTTTCGGTTTCGTCTCACTTGTGGTAAGTACATAAGCTACAACTACTCTAATGTGTTATGGGCACAACCAGGGCCGTGCTGGCGACAGGCGCGGAGAATTATGATGTCTGAGATGCTAACAGCGAGTAAACTCGGATTCTACGAGCATATTTGCATTGAGGAGACACAAAATTTTCTCTCTCGGCTACAGGCGGTGTCAGGAAAACCGGTCGTGTTACAGGACTACATAACACGCTATTCTACCTGCATCATGGCTCGGACTGTATTAGGTGACAAGCAGTTTTGTGAATCGAAGAACAAGAATGCAGAGACGAATCTAGACGAACTGCAGGGATTGATTGACGAGTGGTTTCTGCTCGCTGGAGCATTCTGTGTTGATGACTGGATTCCATGGCTGGGCTTTCTTGATCTACAAGGATGGGTTAAGAAAATGAAGGCTTTTTTGAAGAAATTTGATAAGTTTATCGAGTGTTTAATTGATGATCATCTTGCTAACAGGGCCAGAAATGAGGAGTTTGTCCCACAAGATGTGCTGGACAGTCTTCTACAGCTAGCTGAGGACCCTAATCTTGAAGTCCAATTCACTCGAGATCACATGAAAGGATTATTACAGGTATTAATTCATGAACCACTCACAGTGTTTATACACTTTAAAGTTACTTTTATGATTTATCAGGTTATGTTTCATTGTTCATGTTACAGTAGGATAAACTGGTAATCCGTATTCCAGCTATGGATTACTGGTTTATGTACAATTTGTCAGTTATCAGGGGTTGTGTAAATATAAACTTATTAAATCATTTCGGACATTCCAGGACCTGGTAACTGGAGGCACAGATACCTCAGGTTGTGCTATTGAATGGACAATTCATGAGCTGTGTAAACACCCTCATGTACTCGAGAAGGCGAAAGAAGAGCTTGGCAGGGTTATCGGAAGAAAAAGATCGGTGACAGAGGGCGACTTGTCTCAGTTGCCTTATCTAGAGGCCATTATCATGGAGTCGTTAAGGTTACATCCACCTGTCCCAGTTTTGGTCTCGCATTACAACATTGAAGACTGTAATGTTGCAGGATACGACATACCAAAGGGAACAGCTTTCATGGTAAATGCCTGGAGCGTTGGAAGAGATCCAAACACATGGGATTCTCCTGAAGAATTCTTGCCAGAGCGATTTTTGGGTAAAGAAATTGACCTGGCAAGCAATTTTACGCTCCTGCCATTCGGATCTGGCAGAAGGATGTGCCCTGCATACAAGTTTGGACTTAACGCTGTTCGAACTACACTGGCTAATTTGCTTCATGTATTCGACTGGAAACTGCCTGAGGACGTGAAGCCGGAAGACGTATGCATGGAGGAACAGCATCGACTCACTATGCGTCCGACGGTGCCGATTGTCATCATCCTGGAACCTAAGCTTCCGATGGACTAGTTTGGGAATCAACTATCCGTCCGCACCTTAATTAGTCAATTTTACATCCCAATCGTGCACACATTTCACTGTTCTCTAAATTTAAGGTACGATGATATACTAATCATGCATTTGATTAGCATATTTGTCATCAACCAAAACGGTCGCATTCATCTAACAATGAAATCGCCATATGATGAAGGTTTTGTACCGTAACTATAATATCTCATTGTGTTTAGCGGGATGGAGGGAGTATACAATATGCATAAAAATTTTACATGTGTCTATGAGACAGGTAATATTATCTTACTTTTATACATCTGTAGAAATTGAAGTTTATAATACAAAATAGTATGACGAGTTATGTGGCAGGTAAGTTCCAATATACTGTAGTTCTGACTTCGACTTTAAATAGAAAATAATATAATGATGATTATGTGATGTGTAAAATACACATTAGTCCGAGATGATATCATGAATGAAACAAGAATGATGCAAATTATAATATGGTAATTTCAAATTTGAAGCAAATTATTTTTTGTTGGACTTTCAAGTATTTGATTGTCCACTTTGCATTATTGATTTGATGTTTACTACAACCAGAGTATATTCGGTTGTGCCAGAACTGGAAGTTCCAACAAACATAATCTGTTTTTCACCTGTGATTCCATACTACTGCAGGCAACTCTCAGTTCAGACTTGTTTAGTTGTTTTCTATACTGCAAATAAATTCAGTTATGTTCTATACAGACGAAAAAAACAGAGTCGTACTACTTTAAATGAATTCTTTTCTGAAATTCCAAAATGAATTCTTTCAGAAATTCCAATACATGGTAACTGGGGGAACTGATACCTCAGGTTCTGCTATTGAATGTGGAATTCATGAGATGACCGCAAATAATTGAGAAGGCGAAAGACGACGAGCTTGAGGGGCTTATCGAAAGAAAAAGACAGGTGACAGAAAACGACTTGTCTCAGTTGCCTTATGTAGAGGGCATTATCATGGAGTTATTCAGGCTACATCCACATGCCCCAGTTTTAGCCCTGCATTACACCATTGAAGACATTCAATGCGGCAGCCGGCAGGATACAACATACCAAAGGGAACGATCGGCTTTCTTGGTCAGTGCTTGGAGCGTTCGAAGGAATCCAATCAATCCAGAGCGGTTTTTGGGCAACAAAATTGACCTGGCAAGCAATTTTAGACCCTGGCAGAAGGATGTGCTCTGCATACAAGTTTGGACTTAACGCTGTCCGAAGCTAATTTGTTCATGTTCGACTGGAAACTGCCTGAAGACGTGATGCTGGAAGACATGTGTATGAGGCAACAGTGTCGACTCACTGCGCATCTGGCAGTGCCGATTGTCATCATCTTGGAACATAAGCTTGCGATCGACTAGTTTATGGCCCTTTGTTTGGGGATGAACTGTCCCTCGGTTAAAATGTTTAACGGAGGTAATTACCGGAAGGGGACTTATAATTAGCCAGTTTCACATCTCAGTCGTACACTCATTTCACGTTTCCTTAACGTATGATATCTACACTACTCATTTCGTTGCCTCCTGCTGCTTTTGAAGTTTGTCATCTACCACGTACTGTTCCACTAAAAAGACAAGATGGTCTTTGTCGTCTGATAATAGCCATTGACATTACACTATAACTGTAATCTACAATGTTTCTTTGCTGCAATAAAGAACAAATATGTGATGTTTCAACAGATAAGATGATCATTTAACAAACTAAAGAAAGAAAATGAATGGTTAGAACAAAAGAGAACAGCTGTTGAAGAAAGGCTTGTTTTTGCATTAGACTTTTTGGAATAAGACTCTTTACGTGTTTACTGGTTCAAAAATGGTTAATAGTTACGACATTAGTGGTTGAGTCGTTACAAAGACAATTGACACCCTCTCTCACCGTGTGTTGGTCTCACACACGTCTAATGTGAGAGGGTGTCTTGTTATAAGTTACGACTTTATAGTATTTCAAAGTCTTCCGGCAGGACATATAGAAAGCAGTGTGCAAATAGAATATGCTATATAAGCATCATATGTTTTACAGTATCATACAAAATGACAAAATATAAGTAGAGGTTAATGCATTCTGTATACAAATTAACTGTAGTCACAAAAAACTACATAAAACAAACAGTATTCAATATTTGATGAAGAGTGCAGGTTCCATGATGATTTCAAGAGGCACTTTTGGATGTGTTGTCAGTCCAAATTTCTCCTCAGTACTTACATCTTCAGGCTTCATACCCTCAACCAATCTCATATTGAATCCATGAACCAAGTTAGCCAACAAGATTCGAGACATCTTAAGTCCAAGTTTATATCCAGGACACATTCTCCTCCCTGATCCAAATGGCAGCAAGGCAAAATCATTGCCTGATATGTCGATTTCTTTCCCGAGAAACCTCTCTGGCAAGAACTCCTCAGGCGAATCCCAAATGTTCGGATCCCTAGCTATGCTCCATGTGTTAACGAAGACCGTAGTTCCCTTTGAGATGTCGTATCCTGCAACATTGCAGTCCTCCATGGAGTAATGTGGGGGTAAAAGTGTAGCAGCTGGATGCAACCGCATCGACTCCTTGATGATGGCCTCGAGATACGGTAACTTATCGAAGTCATCCTCTTCCACCCATTTGTCTCTCCCGATAACCCTGAGTAGCTCTTCTCTCGCCTTCTCAAATATTTGTGGGTTTTTCATCATTTCAATAACGGCCCATTCAACAGTGATCGCAGAGGTGTCTGTGCCACCAGTTAGCATGTCCTGTTAGATTAAATTGGATTCAAAGAATAAACCATTAGCATGTTTCTATGAGCCATGTTAATAAACAAAACCTGTTTTTCTATAGCCTTATGAAATGAAAACCTATAAAAGGTGAGCTTGAAACTAGCTTACCATGATTAATCCCTTAACTCGATCTCGTGTTAGTTTAACTTCAAGATCAGGATCCTCAGCCAGCTGCAACAGAGTATCCACCAAGTCTTTCGGGATGAAATCCTTGCTCTTAGTCCTTGTGGCTTCATGTTCATCAATCACATAGTTGAGAAACCTGTCATACTTCTTTTTCAAAGCCTTCATTCTCTTCACATATCCTTGTAAATCCAGAAAATCGAGCCACGGTATCCAATCCCCAATGTTGAACACGCCGGTCAGCACATACCAATCTACCACCATCTTTTGCAACTCATCCATACTCACCTTTGACTCGTCCTGCTTCGAGTCGCTACAGTATATGTTGCTCATCACCATCCGACTAACACAGGATAAGGTATATTGCCACAGATATCTTCTCAGCACAATCGGTTTTCCTGACTGACCATGTACACGAGAGAGCAAGTTTCGCCTCTCATCAACACGAACATGCTCATAACAATCTAGCGTTTTCGCATTGAGAACATTGGTCGTGTAGATCTTGCGTGCCTGACGCCAGTACGGACCATACGGAGCCAAGCCAATGTCTGAGTAATCGTAAGCAATGTATTTACCAGAAGCAAGGGCAGGCCTAGAGGCAAAAACATGGTCATGTGTTTTTAGAAAGTGTTGAGCCATCTCTGGAGATGATGCAATCACAACTGGAAATTTTCCAAACTTGAGTTGCATGATTTTTCCATACTTTTGGGATAACAAGTGAAGTGATTGGTGTGGGATTGGACCAATCAGGTTCAGATTGCCAATTATTGGCCATGGTTTTGGACCTGGTGGATTTCTTTGCTTGGGTTGTTGGTTTCTGGAGATTATCTTTGAGAAAAAAGATAGTGTAGTTATCAAGAACAAGGCTAATAGTACCAAGGAGTTCCACATTTTCACTCTTACACCAAATTTCTTGTGAAATATTGGTGTGTGTGTATATATATCTGAATGTCTACATGTCCAAAAGAGAATTATCTGTCACTCTATCCTTTTCTGACACAAATGACATGTTAATAAAATTCCAGAAAGTTCAGAAAATATACAAACTTATATACTCAAAGTCGAAAGTAACATTTACCTAATTATAGAATTTTGAATCCATTCTTATCGGCATGCGTAGATAAGATTGCCTAGTAATGATACAGCTATTGAAGTTGAATTTTTCAGTAGTATAATAAATTACTCCCTAAAATCTCCAAAACTTATTTTAACCATTTCACATAAAAAGAAAATTTAAGTTCTCACCTATATGTGACCAATCTAGTAGAGTACTATTGAACCATATCACATAAAAATATAATATTTAATTTCTTACTCGTATTCATTACATTAGATTAATCCGGTCGAATATTGTTGAGTCTGTTCAATTAATAATTGATTTATTTTGCATCCACCAAACCCAAACTACATACGTTATTTTAGTAAAGTCAAATTCCTTCCTTTATTGGGAAATTAGTAAGATAAGATCCACGTGCATTATAATATGGTACTTTCAAAATTAAAGCAAGATAATTTTGTGGACTAAAATGTCTTTTGATTAGACCTTATATAAGTATATGATGGATTTGTCACCACCACAAGTCCATAACAATTTGTCCCCTTTTGCATTATTGATTGGTTATTACTACAGCCAGATAATATTCCCTTATGCCAGAACTGGAACATCAATAGTAGTATGTACCGGATGTAAAAAAACAGTGCGGGGAGAGCCTCTCCCTCAATAAGAGTCTGATTAGTTGCATTTAGCGGATATTAGTAAAAAAATTCAAAAAATAAAAATACGTGTTTCTCGTCTGGCAGTGTCAACTGGATTAGTCGCATATGGCAGATACCCATCAGAAATCCAAAAAAAACACTGACGGTTGAAATAAGTCGGAAATTGACCACCAGGTAATTATTGCATTATTCAGTAGCTGCAATATACTCCATCTATTAGGAACAACAAAACGGGTAAAACTATTTCAATTTCAATTCTTCATCACATATAGGTAAATATACTTTTCAAGGTAAGCAGTTGAAGACAAACTAAAGTCATTCCAGAGCTACATCTTATCTTGCATACAAGGGCAAATATAGTATAATACGCAAAACAGTTTTTGTACCTCAAGCGTGCGAACCGACTAACCTGCTAACAAAATTTACGGTAAACGCTTGGAAGAACAACTATTGGGAGAGAAAAGGACTTGCTCGCAGTTGGCTAAAGCCAGCTGATAAAGAATCTGCAACGTTAATTTATAGCAGGATGCTATGGCCAGTGTTGTGCTTCACGGATTTGAATGTCGCTTGAGATTTTGTGGCTCAGCTCATGCTAGAGAACAAATAGGTGTCTGAAATTATTGAGTTGAGCACTAAACACCCGATACTCCTGGGAAGAGTTCTGATATTTTGGTGAAGACATCCATAACCTGGGGCAAATAGATTGAACATAGTATGATCACAAGTCAATGAATTTGCATGCCATACCATTTTGCAGAAAGAATGGGGACTTTTGTATGTTACCTCTTTATCATTTTGATACTTGGCAATGCTCATAGGATTTTGGGAACACTGCAGAAGTAAGAAGAAAAGTAAGATATATGTATATTTCAGAGACAAAGCTGATATAGTTTTATGAACACTGCATAAGTAAAAAAGGAAAAATAATATATATGTATATTTCAGGGACAAAGCTGAGAATTTGGAACAGTTTGAAAAGGATCATGTTATGATAGGAATTCATATAAAAACATGCTTGGAAGAGGATAAATTTCCATGTAATACAGCTTTTAGAGGAAGAAAATAATAGCGCCACAGGTCCGTTGAAGTTTCTGTAACAGCTAAAAAGCAATAGAGTTAAGAAATACCCATTACAAACTTTCACCTAACTGCACGGTGATAGTTGACTACCAACTATCCTGTGGGATGAGGAGTGAGTATCAGATATCCTTCAAAAGGGATATTTGCGATACTTTCAACTCTGGGTTTACTGATATATTAAGAACACACAAGGCCTGCAGTAAATTCACCATCTAGAGGAAACTACCCTCAAAACTTAGATGCCATCTCCACCACAGTATCCCACCAGAATGAGTCTTATCACTTATGCAACTCGAGAGAGACAAAAATGAAATAAATCTTTAGTACCCGTGTCACAAAATGTTCAGAGGTCTGTCATTTGTGTGTCCCATTAATCAATGCCTTTAGGAAACTCCACAAAGGCGTGTTAGAAGTTTCTTACCTCCATTATGGCTGCTTGAACTCTTGGGTTTTGAAATGCCATGGCAACATCAGGATTGGCCATGATCTTAGAAATTACTTCCTCTGGAGTAAGGCCTATCTGATCTGCAACCAAGAAAAGCACGAAGATAACAAATTCAGAAGGAATAGATGAACATGTATAATGTGAGGGGGTGGAAAGAAAGCAAACATTGTTAAGGTCGAGAATGTTCCTCTACTACTCTGCTTACCAAACTGCTGCTTTATTTCAGGACTGCTAAGGTCGAAATTTTTCAAGGAGTCAACCATACGATTGTCCCACTCAGGGCTTCCACCCATGTTAGATCTGCATATATATGAAGCACAGAGAAGTTAAAAACAGTAGTACTAAAAGTTTCAAAATTACCAGGCAAGCAATCGCTAAGAAACACATTCCAATTTACTGAAATATATCCATTCCGTAAGATATTTTATCCTATTCTCTAACTATATGATTAACTAATTGAACTGAACTCTGAAAACACATACTAGAAACCAAGGAACAGCCCTCACAGAATCTACAAATTAAATGGTAAAAATAAAGAACATGAGAAGAAGAGAGATTCTCACAGCATATCCTGAAGTTGCTGACGGTATACGGGGTTTTGTAGCATCCCTGTAGCACAATGAAAAGCACACAATTATTGGGATGTATAGACTTGGCACACATTGAAATTCAACAGGAAAAAGTTTAACTGAGAAACTCAGGGAAAATTTTAAGTGCATCTCTCTCAAGGTATTTGCAGAGAACATGAAACTTACACTTAAATGTTGATGGGTTCCTCATCTCCTCTGGTAAGTAACTGGAAAGGTAACACAGGCACAATTACACATTGCCGAAAAAGAAAATAAGGACGAGAATTAAAGAATGCAACGACAGGCCACATTCAATAGGTGGGCAGGCAAAGGAATACTTGTTAACTTTTTAATATAAGAGTTATGCGACCAATCAAATAGAATATAAGCTAAAAACAATCTTACGGATAAACCATTTTTTGTACTGTTGGATCTTCCATCATCTTTTCCAATGCTTCCACTGACAATAGAGGATTCTTTGGACCTGATCATAAAAAACAGCAGAAGCTTATTTCATACCATTTTCCTAAATTGTAGAGCAAATGGCCGTTTCTAGGTCAACAAAAATGGCACATAGATTTTGCAAATATAGTAACATTGACAAACTTATCAGAATTACACCTAATTATGACCAATGGGAATTGCACATAGACAAATATTCTTTGAATTATACTGAACAAAATTTTCAAAACAATGCCATTAAACGTAAAATTATAAGCCTGCATTACCATAAATCATAAAAAATATCAGTCCCAAAAAACCATGTACATACAAGTATAATGACACTAAAACAAAGCTTTCAAAGCAATAGATAAATAAGTAAGGTAAGAAAGAACAAAAAAGTAGTATTAGCAGCATCGAGCAAGAGTTTGCACAAGCTACTATAAACCAACATTATAAAGGGAGAATAAATAAATAAATAAATAAACAAATGTATAAATATCCTTTCGGAGCTAAAAATTAAACCAAATGAATGAAGACATAGTTCCTCTGTTAAGTATTGGAGATAGCTTCGCCACCCATAACTTAATGCAGAGGATGAACAGCACACTTACTGGTGGACGAACTTTCTGCAGTTTCCGATGAAGCAGTACCATTCTGAGAGCCCTTTCAAAGATTTCCAAATAATTAAGACAAGGATGACATGAGAATATATAAGTGGAGCAACTGTAGTCAAGAGGATTGACACTTACTGAAGATTGGTCATCTTTCAGTTCATCTGTCTGAAACGATGAGTCTTGATAGCTCTCAAAAGCATTCTTCTGGATTGTTTCTTCTGGCGACACATCAACAAAAGCTGCACAATAAAAATAAAAAGGAAAAAGTAAATGTCAAAGCCAAATAAAAGTAGGCTTGCGGAATTTCCAGAAAAAGATGAAAGATGGACAGACAAGGACCGTATATAATATGGAATTACCATATTTCTTGGGTCCTTTCTCTGGTTCTATACTCTCTTTCACAGATGTGGCTGGGGTTTCCTCTACCTTTGAGGCAGGTACATCAACAGTTGCAGATTGAGTTGCAGAAGGGGTCGAAGTTCTAGATGTATTTATGGATGGATTTGTGGGTGGTGGAAAAGGAAACGGTGAACCAGGGGAAAAGGCAGGATTGCCAGTTGGAAACCCGGCATTAGCAAATGGATTATTCTGACCACCCATCTGCTGCGTAAATGTCTTCAAAGCTTGTTCCATTGCATATTTCTGTAATAATGAATGCTTGTAAACATGCCACTGTTTTTCTTGGAAAGTAAGAATAACAGATAACAACTACTTCTGATTTCCGACAAAAAGAAACTTTAAGGCAGATAATGCGCTTAGCTGATTACTCAAGTGAATGGAGATATCTTAAATTGCTTGGCTGCAATACCTATTACCCCCTACAAACATCTATTTTGAAATAAATTAATGATCAATGGATAAAATTTAAAGAAGTTACTCACCTTTACTCTCCCAGCCGCCTGAAAACAAAGGGGAAATATGCTCAGATCAAGTTGAAAGGTGAAAATAATATGAATAACGCTCGGAACGAGATGAACAAGAAGTTTGTGTGTACATACCCATGAAAAAAGTGCTGAAAGACCAACACCAACACCAATCCAGAATAAAGGAGAGCCCCTAATGAAGGAAGATTGAAACAGGAGAAGAGTCAGAATGCATCACTGCACCTTAATATCAGATGGAAGGTGTTCATATTTACTCTATGAGTTATAAATTTAGAACTCAGCATACAGTAGATATAGAGCTAACTAGAATGAGAAATCCACAATTATTGTCATTACACTTGAGAAGAGGGAGGTGGAACAGAAATCGGTGGGTTTACGCCAACTGAAGATGTTTCTTGACCACGTGACCTGATGCTCCCAAAACTGTTCCTCTCAACATTTTCTGCCACTGCAGAAGGATCATGATACGAAAGCAGTTAATAAGGAAAACAATTACGTAAACAATTTACTGGGCAATAACTAAAAGATCTTCCCACAAAAGTTGCTCTCTTTATGACTCATTTGTCATGAGTTCCAGGCAGCAACCGATACGCCCAATTTCTCCTTACCCCCACTGTTATATAAGTAGATATTTTCTATATCTTCCAATATCAGGATAAGATATTATGCTAACAAAAGAAGAAATTCTCTATGGAGCATTATAGTTGGGAAAAGGGTGTGCTTCATGTCGGAAACAATTTTACACATTTAGAACAGAAAATTATACAGCATGGCTGGAGATTCTATGCTTAAGCACATCTGCTGAGCACAAAACATGCTGTTTGCTTCATACCATCCTACGAGAGAACAGAAATAGTAGCGAATGTATAGGGATCACTAGTGACTCGGTTCCAGCTATATATTGTTTCGCTACTAGCTCCATACATAGACATTTCTACATGATGGAAGCATACATCATAATTTATGGTGGTTACGGTTTGTAAGTAACATAGAGTTTGTCATGAAGCATATTCACTCAGCATTGAATTCAATCACCCATTTCACAGTAATTCTGCTTCTTTCACCTAATTGATTATTCACAAAATACTAGTACATCCTAAAGTGCACATAGTATCGTGAATTCGTGAATGCATCATTTACGTTCAAGAGCCCCAACACAATTTTGGAAGGTCGCACTAATATTACGATTTTCCATATGCATATACAGTTTAACAATAACACAATTCCATAAACAGATATCAGATTTATTGTCTACTTTAAGCAATGAACAAAAAAATTGACATGAATTCAAGGCTGCATACAATAATCCACAACCTTTACCACACTGTGCCAGGAGCAAGAAGTCCATGGGGTTTTCACCCATCTTGTTAATTTAGTAAAACTGTTACCATATTTACCGATATAAGGATAACCTGATATCTACATACACTCGAAAAAACTCATTGGAACTTTAATTTTGGAAGTGGTTTGCGTCCCATGGAAATCATTCTACCCAATTAGAACAGAAAACTACAAGTACTTCAACCTAAGCAGAGCACATTTCATTGGTGTAAAGCATATTATTTGCTTTGTTTTTGCTGATATGTCATCCTATGTAAAATCCAAGTAATAACAGTTGAAAAGATTAATAAGCATTCCAGAATCTTAGGTTCAGAAGGGTGCCCTTAGTGCAACATTGGTATGATATTTAGGTTACAGCCATACGAGAAATCTTAGTAGTATTCTACATAATAAAACCAGTGCAGGGACAATTCTAGGGAAATGAAGCATGCTTCACAACTTATGGCAACTATGGATTTCTACTTAACATAGAGTCCACTGTAAGGCATACGCTATTCCCCATTGAATCATCTATTTCACAGTTTGTTTACCTATCACCTCACAGTACCCAATCCAAAGATAAACACAGTTCCATCATTCGTGAATTCATAATTCAAGCTAAAGAGCCTCGGTTGAGACAACCGCCACGGTTTCATTCATACATTTCCCATATTAACATACAGATTATAAATCAAACCGTTCTAGCCATAGCATAAAGCTTATACGAGTGCATAAAAAGCACATCCAGAAACAAGGATAACTCACAAAATGCTACATTTCTGCCAGAACAAGATGACACCAAATTACCAAACATGACTTTAACAAACTATACATAAAAACATCAATGAGAAAACAGATAATTAAACAAATTACACTACAAAATCTCCGCCCAAACCAAAGACAGAAACTTTAAAAAACAGTGAGCAATTTAGAACAAATCAAGGAGCAAGAAAAGGACAGAGGAGGATTCACCTATAGGTCTGGTCGATTTAGTGCCCGGAAACAATGAAACAACAGGCAAAGCAGAAGTGGGTCTTTGATATCTTGCAAATTTAGTGGTTTTCTTGGGCAGAATTGGGAAACCCAGAAATGGTTTGCTGGAAGGCGAGAGTCCCAATACAGGTCTAGGAGATGAAACAATAGCAAGATTTTCCATATCTGAGTTTCAGCTGATGAAAGGTTCAAGCTTTTAGCTTTTTTATCGAAGTTTCAGAAGAAAGGAGTGAGTTTTGGGACTGCTATACCCGAAATCAATCCCAAATCAGAGTCACGACGAGTGTGGACAAAAATGTCGCTAAACATATAAAGAATGATAGATCCGGGACACATGTGGGCGGGTTAACGGGTTTTACATGGGTCGAGTTATCTTATACCGTAGTACGTGGATATATTGCAAAATTAGCTGAAAAGATAACTGATAGCTCAAAAACTAGTCGGCAGGTGAAAATGTAGCTTTTTTTTTTTAAATCGGATAAATCTTATTAATATAAACTCAAGCACAAGATGTGCTCACGCAGCGAACATTAAAAAGGAAAAGAAACATTCGAAACATAACATCAATATCGAAGATATGTTTCTAAACCAAATTTTAAAGTGGTAGATTGACATGTAGATTTTTTTTCAACAAGCTAACTTGATTAAATTCTCCAACCAGATAGCTTTTTAACTATGAAAAACTAATTGTAAACATGATCATAGTTAAATTCTTTTTTTTTAAAAGAGATAATTCTTCATTAAACATAAACACATGTTACAACTCAAACCAATTCCTTACGATATATGGTGGGGAAGTTTATCTATCCCTAACAACAATGTCATACAAACATGTAGGTGAACTATTCCAAAAACTATATTTCCAACAGTAGTATATTAACTATACTTCATCAAATGGTAGCACATATGTACGATCTTTGTTGCTCACTATGTCATGAGCCAGTATGAGCTAATAACGTGTTGCCAGCCTTTTTCTTTTAGCCAACTCGATCGCATAGACAACAACAACGTCTTAGTCGTGTATGGACCGGAAATATAATTCAGCTTACATCAACGCCATGCTAATGTTGCCCAAATAATCCCTTGGCTATGATACCAACACAAGCAGTATTTTTTGAAAGTCAGAAACCAACATTACGCTTGAATCTTGATGATTGTGTCTTGTGGAGTAGTTTGACTGCTTCCTGTAACTTCTGGTCTTGGAATTTCAAACTGAGCTATAGCGTCATTACAGACAACTAGCCGGTGCCCGGTAGCTCCGACAAACTAAATCATTCCCTGTGGATCTCCGCACACGACCCATGGACATGGTTAAATATGTGGGTCAACATTAATATTAGTCGAATCGATGTTCATTTGTAAGTCTTGATATAGTCTAGTGGTAAGAAAGTTGGAAGTATAAGTTATGGCTATGTAAGTAAATACTATATTATTATTAATTGTAATCTGAATAGAAAACATAAACATACTTCGTACTTAAATTTAATCAAGGGCAAACAAGTACAAATTCATTTAACTCTACATGTTTAAAGAAAAACAGGTAAGTCTTCTAAGAGACGGTCTTACAAAGAATAAAAGAGACGAACAAACATTACAGTTACAACAAAAAACATTAAAGATTTTAGTAAGAACATCGATCATATATTATTATATTATAAGTGACTTTAGGAAAACCAACCAACATGACAACGAATATTATTATAAGGAGATTTTTAGATATCACTAAAGTATATAACTTTTATTCATCTCATTACCTTTTTTTTTGTTATTATTATTATACTCAGTATTCAACTATTATAACTCGATAATTAATAATAGTTTTGAACACATTATATATATACAGTCATACATCAGACACCCTGTTAAATATTGATACATCATCTATGATTCGTCAATGGGCGAATCAATTTCTTATTGTCATTAATTGTAAAAGGATTAAATACCTAATAAATTATAAAAATAATAAATAATATAATTAGTTTTAAAAAATAATAAAAAATAAGAAACAATTTATAATATTTAAACAATGGGCAGGCCTAGCTATATGTGGTTTTTTTAAGTTAAATTTATAACAATAAAATAATATTAATAATTAATGTAAAAATAATAATAATAATTAATCAAATAAATAATAATTACAAATATGATAAAGTATAGCTTTAAATTTCATTTTTTAGGACAAATTTGATATTTTACTTAATATTTTTATTTTTTATATTTAAATATTTTTTTGCCGAATAGGTGATCTTCATTCATTAATTTGGCGATTTATTATATACCGTTAGAACAACGATTCAATGGCATGTGATTATGAGAGAATTAACTATATAAACCACTAAACAACAACTCTTACAAATAAGTATAGCGTTAAATAACTTTTACACTTAAGTCCATTCTCTTTTTTGAGCCCTAAATCAACAATTGACCGGACAAAACTACCCCTACAAATCATTGACGCGTCTATTCAACTGCCATTTATATCATTCGAAATTCAATTTCCCTCTCTCCGGATTTTTCTTCAACAAGCTTTTGATTCCTCTCTTTACTATTTTCATGTCTAAGAAATGACGAGATCAAGTAAATTCGCTTTAAACAAGGAAGAATCAAAGCCGAAAAATCTCCAAAAATGTTGTAAAAAAGGAAGAAACGAAATCGAAAATCACCAAATCTGATAAAGGTACAAAACTAATCCATTTTTCTGTAAAATTTTGGTTAGTTTCATGTTCAATGAGTGTTATACTCACATGCATATGTGTTTCAGATTCAATATCACTCGAATTTAGTTAGTTTCATGTTAAACATGTGTTTGAATTTCCTAGTTTTAGATCCACTATAACTCGATTTTAGTTAGTTTCATATTAAACATTTATTTGCTAGTTTCAAATCCATTGATATTATACTGGTTTCATGAACTGTGTGTATACTGGTTTCATGACTTCTATTATGTTGGTTTCATGACTTATGTTATGCTAATTTCGTGACTTCTATTATGTTGGTGGTTTCATGACTTCTATTATGTTGGTTTCATGGACTCGAAACCTAGTTTCATGATGATTAATGATAGTTTCAGGTTCATAATATTAGTTTTAATTATGATTAAAGCTAGTTTCATGATGATTAGTGATAGTTTTAGGTTCGTTGAACTGGTTTCATGATGATTAATGATAGTTTCAGGTTCATGAAAGCTAGTTTCATGATGATTAGTGATAGTTTCATGCATAAGTTAGTTTCAGGTTCATAAAGCTATTTCCATGATGATTAATGATAGTATCAGGTTCATTGAGCTAGTTACCTGATGATTAAAGCTAGTTTTTAAGATAAATGCTAGTCTCATGGTTCTAAAACCCTAAAAGGGAATGGTGAACTCTAAAAAATCATTGAATTTGAAAACCCCCTCCGAGAGATACGGTCTTAATTAGGGTTTAGGGTATACCCGTCCTCAACCCTAAACCCTGATTAAGCGTTTTTCACTTTTTCGGGAGTATAATAATAGTTTCAGTATATAAAGTACTAGTTTCATAATGATTTAATGATAGTTTCATGATCATTGAGCTAGTTTCATGATGATTAAAGCTAGTTTCATGATGATTAAATATAGTTTCAGATCCACCAACAGTATCTACTCTACCAGCAACACCGAAACTAGTTTCAGATCCACCAACCCTACTATCAGCGTGTTTAGAACTACTACCCTCCCCAAAAATACATTTTCTTACCACAACGAACATTAAGGGATCAACATCCAAACAATCATCTTCACCAAACCACAATATTCATATCCACAAACTTCAATCCATGAAGTTTGCACATCCCAACCATATTATTCAAGTCGTCATCAGTAAAAATCAAAAATCTCTTCCAATCAACAGCATTAAAAAAACATCGTCGAATTTAAATCATTCAATCGAAACCTTGAAACTGCAATTTCCAACAAAATTAGAAAAGGTAAAACCAGATCCAATACCAAAAGCATGACTGAGACCATTATAGGTTAATGAAACCATGAAATCCATGCTTCTGGTACAAAGATGAAGCAAAATTGAAAGAAACATCACAGAAAATACTGAACAAACGAGAGAAGAAAAAGCAAGAGAGAAGAAAAGGCGATCGATGGTGGAATGTCTGTACATACGGAATTATAATTGGCGTGAGCTATAAGCAAATAGAAAAGCAGCAAGGTGTATTTCGGGAAAGTCAACAGCAAAAATTAGGGCTAAAATTTAGATTGTCCATAATTATAATTGTTTTGTAAGCAGGTTTTAAATGTAAGACCATCATATAAAGTGGCCCTTTTATGTATGACTATTTGTTTGATGTCAGGCAGGGTGAATGATGCCTGATTGTAGAAGAATCCTTGTTTATTTCATGTTGTAATTAAAAGAGAAGATTTAAAGTTTTCCGGACAAGATCTCATCAAATATCTTTTCATATGAACGTTATACGATGCATCGTGAAAATATAAGATAAACATTATTAGTATTGATTAAAATATTGTACATATAATTAAGAAATCAATCCGTCTTTCAGGTATTTTATTAATACACGTATCTCCTAAAATTTTGTGAAGGCAAAATAAATAACATGCATAATATAGTTAGAAAAAGTAAAGCCTGTCACTTCAAGAATTATAATTAATTATTCAATTATAATATATTTATATATTTGTTGATATTTATTTGGACTTTGTGCATATATACATACGTTCAAGTGAGCGAGCAAGTTATACGCGTAAAAACAAAATTAATTTTAAACAAATTTTTAATGGACGGAAATTGTCGAAAAGTGTTAGAGGATTTGTGTTAGTGATAATACTGCTCATATAACAAATAATTCATTTTATTTGAAGAATTTTACATTAAAATCTATCATATTGGTAACTCAGTATCATCCAAATTTCCAACCGCCAATAGCCCTACTAAATTGTGAGCCATGAAATTGGCAGAATGAAAAGTATGCTGAAATAAACAAACAGAAAAACAACTAGCAAAAGTCTTAGCTTCATCATCAACTAAATCGCCTCCAGCATTAAGGCAAGGATTTGGAGAATTCAATGACCTATTGCTCCCAAATAATCACTTTCACTGTAAATTGTTGCCACCCAAACTCAGCCATTCGCAAACATGTATGTATATATATATATATATATATATATACACTTTTTATTTACTCATTAAAACGGTTTGTATTTAACTCTCTTTCTTTAATATTCTTTAAAAACATATTCTTGGGCTATTAACATCATTTTTCTATTGATTCCTTGTTCTGGTTAATACCGAAGAATACATTTAATTATGAAAGAGTATTCGAGCAATAGACAAATAATATTTTAGTACAATGTGTTACTTAGCATGACTTGCACTATATTCACCTTATATGTGTTTTCTAGGGCCGGTCAAAACTTTTTGGGGCCTTGCGCATAAAAGTTTAAAATAAGCCTCAAATAATAATCATCAGTCTATGTAAAAGAGATATATATGTTTTTCACAGTTTTTAAGAAAAATGTGTGTTTTCTAAAAATTATGTGGTTAAGAATGAACTTTAGATATTAATCGAGTGGAAAAGTATGTGTAGACTAAAAAATATATCGTTGAAATAAACTATATTATATAAGTAGTCGTTATAAATGAAAATTATATCTCTTTTACATAAACATCAAAAATGAAATTAAAATTATATCTCTTTTACATAAACGGGAAGTAATATATAAAAATAAAAAGTTAAATTTCATTAACTTCTTACGGAAAAAAAAAATAACTTCTATATCATATTGAAATTGTTTTATGTATCACTGACTCAAATTAATGAGACGAAACAACTACCAAAACTCCTTATATTGTTTGCCCCTCGAATTATTCAAGAGAAATTAAAGAAAAGGGACAAAAAGAGAAGAAATTTTAAACTATAACTAGATAAAATCCACACTCCAATGCAAAAGTTACACTTTAAACAAACAAAAAAATAGGATCGAAATTATTTTTTGATGAAATGAAAAGTAACTTATTTTGCGTTGTCTCGTGTTTCAAGTGAAAAAAATAATTTTCTACTTTAAATATATATAAATAATTTAAGCGAGTTTATAATGTTGAACATCAAATGTATAAAGATTTTGAAATGATTTCTTTTAATTATTTCAAAATAATCATTTCTTAACGCTTAAAGATGTTTATATAAAAATTAATTGAATTTTATAGAAATATAATAAAATACAAAAGTATTGTATAATAATTTAGAATGGGGAAACAAAATATAATTTATGAGTCATACCTATAAATGTTTCTAGGAGTTTATGTATGCATATATAAAATGACTTCTAATTGGCCATGTACGGAAGGACTCATCATTAAACATAAACACATGTTACACCTCAATCAACTTTATAAACGGACAACCAACCCAACCACTCAACTTTCTAAATAAATAATTAATTTTTCTCTCACACATATACTTAACCTTCCAACCAACCTAACCATATCAAACAAATTGTAATTTATCCATCACCAACCAATACAACCAATTCAATAAAATATTATTATTTTTTATTATCATAAAATAATTATATAGATAATTAAATATAATAACCATATATAATATAAAAAAACTTTAACTTAGATAAAAAAAATTAAATACAAGGGATGTAACAATTTAAGACTACATTACTGAAATACACGAAAAATAATTAGAATGCATCAAATGTAATTTCAAAATAAACAACATTGATGAAGGATAAAAAAAATTTTAAAAATTAAATATTTAGTGTGGGCAAAACAGGTCATTTGAATTCATCAGAGAGAACCGAAAATTGTGTGTTTGAGATATGAAGTAATAGAGTGGATTTTTCATGTGTATGAAAATATATTGATATGAATCTCTATTTAAAGAGAATTTTATTTTATGCATTTTGATATTTTTTTATTTTTTCAGAAAGGATAATAAAAAGTTATTAAAAGAAAATTATAAAATCAAACAAATAAAATAAGGTCCAATTGAGAGGGGACAAGTGTCCCCTCCATATTCATTTTTGAGAGGCAACCCCAGTTGGTTGCAAGATTGTCAAATGTGTTTGGTAAACACTTTGCCATTTTCATTTTTTTTTTCAATTTTTCATGGGTCCCACCCACCACAACCAATATTTATGGTCTTACATGGTAGGGAAGTTTGCCTATCCTTAACAACATCTAGCGTAGTCAAACTATTTCAAAGAATACATCGGCTAGACTTCATCATATGGTAGTACATATGTACCATCTTTAATTGTTGCTCACTATGTCATGAGCTAGTATGATCTAATAATATGTTGTCAACCTTATATAGTTTTCATATTTATTTAAACTTTATGCATATTGTACGAGTGAGCAACCATGTTATACATGTGAAAACAAAATATATTAATAAAATAATTATAATGTATGAAAAATTTTAGAAATGTTTTGGAGGATTTAATTGAATTATAATACTACTCATATAATAAATACTCTTCTTCCATTTGAAGAATTTGCTATAAAAACTTCAATCTTAAATGTTTTTGCTCAAGAATTAAAGGTAGTATACCCAAAACTTGGGCGCGTGGAGATAGCGCGTGATGCCGGTAGTCTCAAAAGTCTCATCACCTTCAAACTCTCTTCTCTTTCCAATAAATCTTTCAAATCAGATATCTATTCTCTCAAATTATTAGATCTGCTTTGATCTCCTCTTCCTTTACACAATTCGTAGATCTGCCTTCATTTGCTTTTCTTTACATATCTGCAGTTCTCAAATAATCAAATGAACCACACCGTGATCTGCACAACATAGTCGTAGGGAAACAATGTTTCCCATCTATTCGGCCGTTGGATCGACCTGAAAATTTGACAGCAATTACCTAACACACGAATCTATTGTGGACGGTGGAGATTGGATTCCAATTACATGAACCTTTTCAAAGGTACTGTCGAGCGTATGGGATCAAAGTTCTCCAAAATGACGACGATTTGATGAGTGTTTCTGAGCTAGAATGGCCAAGGTACTTCGAGTCTATTATTGTGGATGGTCGACTGAACTATTGCAATGCCTTGAACATTCAGTAACATTAAATTGGGTGGTTCTTTACTTTTTGAAAATAATCTTAGCTGTGTAAGGTCATGTCCTAATAACTGAATTGTTTGGTTTTACACCGAAAAGGATTTCTGAAGTATTGTGTGTGTAGCTATGTTTTCCCACTTTATAGGTTATTTTAGTTTATGTGTCCTCATAAAATTCCAGGAATTGAGAAAACCTGCTCTGATGAAATTGGGTTTGAGTATGTTATTCTTTTTTGGTAATCCTTATGCTGAAAATTTCAATGCCACCTGGTTTTCTGGCGAGCTGCAATTCATTTGTATTATATGTTTATGATTGGTATCTTACACTGACTTGTGTTGTGTGTATCCGTTTAGCTAGTGTTATGAATGTTGGAAGGCTTGATGATAATTTGCTGAGTGTTTCAGAGCTGGAATGGCCATGGGAAAATGTTGAGAAGCCACCTAATTTGTTCTTTGTGAGTGATGATGATAAACTTCAATTTTCATTCACTCAGTATTGTTTTTGTCGGGCTAAAGAACTCTAATTATACTTGATATCTAGAAGATATTTTTCTGCTGATACTGAATCAACAAGGCAAGGTAAGCACTCTTTGTTATTCAATATGAAAATGATTCCTTTTAGGATGTTTTATGTTTTTACCTGACATGTATGTTCATGTTCAGGTTATACAAGAAGCATCTATCTATGTCTTAGTAAGTGTTCGTGTGGTTAACTGTCTACAGGGCAAATCAACGCCAAATGTTATGAATTTTGATATACGGTGTTTCTAATATGTGGTGTTTACGTTAAGCAATACTCCATATATGAAAAATTTTCATGTATTGGATTGAATTTAAAATATTGGGCTTTTCTTGCTGGAGTGAAAGATGGAAAAAAAGTGTCAGGAATGTTCTCTTCCGTCTAAAGATCGGCGGCAAATATATGGTTATTAGTACTCTCTCCACTGCAAATAGGCTTCCGATTATGTGCGATTTGTTTTTTGAGAAAGAATTTGAGCTCTCTCATGGCTCAAAAAATATGCCAGTGTCTACTTCCTCGTTGTGAGGCTAACGTTAATCTTGTGATGTTGCTATGAGTTTCTTTAAGGTACTTAATTTTGATTCAGTTTGCACATGTGTTAGGTCTACTCTGAGTTGCTCCAGGACATGAATATTAATGTGGTGATGAATATATCATGTATAATCATGTACCATATAATGATTTATTTTAAGCTTTTATAATCAGTCAAAAAAACTAACAACTAAGGTTTGCTTTATGTAGGAGTATTTTTTTTCTCTGACCTATTGGTTGGAGGTGAAGCTTCTTACTAACTGAGTTGAGTTCCGCTTTGTTGTCTTTGTGTAGGAGTACATAATCTTCCTCAAGAGAGTAAGAAAGCTATAATTTATAAATCTTCTGACCTGATGGCTGGTCCAATTGTTTGCTTGTAGAGATGGTTCACTCTATTTTAGTTCCGGACGACTCATTCATGAACACCACTTGTTCACTTTAGGTCATTTCTTGATTAACTAATTATATCTTGTTCTTGATGCTTTGGTAATGGATAAATATGACTTGATATGTGGTGATTTTCTACATAAAATTTATTTTATTGTGTCATAGGGTGTGTTTACTATGGAGCATAGATATTGGAATCAGGCAAGGGTCTACGAATGTTGTAGAGAAGAAGATGCCAATATTACACTGATACATTATTTATTTATCTTTGAGCAGGTTGATCCACGAACCTAGGACAAGTCAGGTTCCGTTACGATGTTTTGCACATATTAAAAAGTATTGTAGAGAAGTCACTTTGTCCATCAGAATTTAAGGAAGAAATGTTGGAGAAAATCCTTCCCAGATTGTCATTATAAATAAGCTTAGATGAGGCGTTATATCATATATAAATCAGAGGATGGAGTGTTGTGGGGCTGCTAGATTCCAATGGCCGTGTAGCACGAATGCACACGAAGATGCAAAATGTGGTTGATCCTTTAACAAATGAAATACGAACTTCTGTATAGTGTATGGTCAAGTGGGACTCTACGAATAGATTCACTAACGTGGAGTTGGAGGGTCATAATCTATTACTGATTAGAGCTAGCTATGGAGATACTGTATTACTGATCATAACTTCTTTGCTCCTGTTAGACAACGAATGAAATAATTAGAAGGCATATTCTTTGCTTATTTTTCATCCCTTTCTCCGACTGATGTGAATTGAGTCTGTAATACTCTAGCTCATAAAGTAGCTACTATATGCATAAATCTGATTGTAGGAGTATTTGTGCAGTAATGTAGTTTGCTTGATCAGATATTTGCTATTTGTATTTTCATATTCCAATGGGTGGATAGCATTAATATAAAAAAAATTGATATCACCTCTTAAAACTCATCTATGTTTGGATCCAAACTTGAGTTCAGTAAAATCAACTAGAGTTGAGTTTTGCCAAATTATGTGGTTATTTCTACACTTTCGACTATTAGGTTGTTTGACTGCTCACTAACTTTTATTTTGCTAGCCAATTAGATATTGTGTTATTCGAGTTAAGTTACTATTCATTAACTTCAAAACTTAAATATAAATATAAATAGCACAATTTAATTTTAATCACAAACTTAAAAATATAACTACAGTTTGTCTGGACAGAATTGATCTTAATTGAATGAGACTTAATTTTAGTATAAAAATGAACTAACTAGAGTTAAACTAAACTAAATGAAAATACGAAGATAACAAAGTTTTGTTCTTTTGAGTTTTTATTTTATCTGAACATGTTGTGAGCATTAAAACTGATGTATATATGTATATATATATATATATAATTGATCGTTTAAACACGTCCAGCCCAGCGCGTTACGCAAGTTATAGTAATCTTATAATTATGTAATTAACTGGGAAGTTTTCCAATAAACGTGCAAGTGGGAGAAATAATAAGATGGAAAGTGTTGTAGCAACTCTTGACTTATTCAAATATTTCTCAAAATCAACTCTTGATTTATTCTATTCCCTATTCACACGACCTTGTTGCTGCAAATTTCTTCTTCAAACCTATTTTTAGTACAGTCTTTATTAGTGGAGGACTTGGTTGATTAACTAATGTCTAATTATGGCAGTAGTTGTCTGTGTAGTCCTTATTAGTGTTGGATTTGGTTGATTAACTAATGTCTAATTATTGCAGTAGTGGAATAAGTCTGTTGGGTATTTCAACGGTCATGCATGCTTCGCCCTGTTTCTAGCTGATCAGTTGGGAAATCTACAAGGAATAGAGTTTTGAGTTAATGAGTTGTTTGAATACTACTAGAGTTCTGAAACGACTAAACAGCTTTTCAAATTTCCATCACTATATATAACTGATTGACAGATCTTGAAAGTTCAGACAATTAAGCTAATCTAGACTCTTGGACATGATGAACAAGAGTAGCATGACCGGTTGTTGGATTCGTCTTCCTCAAGACATATTTCGAGTAATTGTTACAGATTTAAACTATGTTGATCAAGTTCGTTTTCGTGCCGTTTGCAAAACTTGGCGGGATTCTACTGATGAAATTGGAACTAGTCTGCCATTGGTAACACATTATCCTTGGTCCTTTCCAGATCAACCTCCAGGCACAAAGCATCGTTTTACGTGTGACTTATTCGATCCGTTCTCAATGAGATCTCATCAAACTTCCAATTCTATAGAGAACTTGGAGTGTCTCCCTATGCAGGTCGATGATTTAACTGTGTTTGCTTCAAAGCATGGCTGGGTGCTTCTCGGTGTACCAGATCGACGAACCCTTTTCCTCCACAACCCGCGCAGCAACGAGACTATGCCGTTGCGGAAATTGAAGATCACCAGAAAATTAGTCCCCGCAGCTACATTTACCGATGATCCAAAGTCTCCCGAGTGTGAAATTTTGGCGATGTGCAGGTCTATGGGTAGTAGTGAATTGTGGTTGTACAGATATTGCCCTTCTAGGGATACGAGTTGGAGCGTTACAAGTCTTGGATATGATGAGGATGCGAGAGGAAAGTTCAGCATGTATTGCAGGAAAGGGTATCTCTATTACCTTTCCGAATATGGCACTTTGAGAAGCTACAACCTTGTCTGCGGGACCTTGACGACTCATCCCTCAAAGACTACTTTTGCTTCTGGGTATTGGATGGTCGAAAGCGAGGAAGATCTTATAATCGTATGCAAGCACATGACGAGAAGCGGTAGATTTTGGTGGTCGACTTATAAGCTAGATTCTTCAATGAGTTGTGTTCCAGCAGATTGGAGATCGAAGAAAGTTGCAATTTTTATCAGTGGGAGAACAGCAATTTCCAGGACATTTAAAGTGCAGAACAAAGGAGATTGTCTTGTGTTCTCGCAAGAGGTTGATCCTGATGATATGTACAGGTCTAAAGTTGCTTGTTACTCGATGACAAATGTGAAAGAAGTCGAAACGAAAGAGTATAAGTGGATAGACATGTCATGTTGTAAAAAGAGGATGGCTTTTGTTTAGGCTCCTCAATAGACTGGAAATTATCTAGTTCAATTTTTCTTGCATTGTTTTTAGATTTTTCTGGTACAAAGTACAACCAAGTCTACTGCTAGTTTTGCAATTTTCAGTCATGGTGTGTTGCTGATGCTCAAGGTTTGCTGGATTGCTATAAAATTCTTACATTGTTGTTAGGACAACCGATGAACTTTTAGAGCAAAATCCTTAGCTAGAATCGAATCTACTGGATTTCTGATGATTTATTCATTAGATTAACCATATAGTTTTTTTTATTTATAGAGTAAAATTCTTGACACCTTAGGATTCAGCATAAATAAGAATTCCTGAACTGATATATTTCCAGTAAATGACATTTCATCTAGCAAAGGTTACATAAGTTTTGTAATAAAGCAGGTTCGATAACATGAATATGTCGATCAGTCGATCAATGATGAGATCAAATGTACATCCGGACCGAGTGACAATTTAGCTAGAGAGTGTGTAATTGATACTCTGTTTCTTGAAACAGAGTATTGGTAATCCTCATAGTATATCATTAACTCATTCCATGTGCTAGCTAAGTAGTTGTACTGCTCTAGGCAGTGATATATGTGGCTACAAGCTCTAGTCTGAGAATTCTACTCTATATGTACTCTTTCTTGTTGCATTTTTTATTTATTTATGTTTATCTTCAATCCATATCTTATCTTTCAAATTTCAATTCATGACATGGGCTGCACAAGCTATTATTTCTGATGATCACATGGAATTCCATTTATTGTTGGGATTGCCTCTTCAATTCAATATTGGATTGTTGGGTTTTTTTTTTTTTTTTTTTTTTTTGGACTCTTGTCTAATATCTAGATTTCCAGTTCCAGATCAACTCAATAGGCACATTGTATGTTCTGACTTCTGATTGAGAACTGAAATAACTGGAACAATCTTGGACACCAGGCTCTACTGTATTTTCGTGGATCGAAATCAAGGGCACTTGTATCCGATTCTGCTAGTAACTCTCCTGCTAGTCGGGTGCGTGCATTGACCTTTAGGCAGATTCGCTATGCGATTCATTTCTGGAGCGCGATAAGGAGAGCAAATAATTTGTTTTCGTCAAATAGCCAAGGACGCACCTGAGTCGCGCCGAATATGGATAGCATAGCTTATAGCTTATAGGTATAGCTACTGTGCCTCCATCACTGGAGAGTGGTTGACAGTATGGGAAACATATAACTGCAAAACTAACTCACTGACAGCATGTGCTTCAATTCTTCACAAACTCAACTCCAACATTCAATTGGGATATCAGACAGAGACTCCACAACATAGTCAACCTCAACTGCTCATCATGCATGATCTGCATGACTCCAATTTAGTATGCAAGTTTTATGACCATATAACTATTTAATAGTACTAACTGATAGTACTTCATGCCATTCTCTCTTGTGGTTATTTGCATAATCACTCCATGTATGCTATTTAATTATAAGGCAGTCGTTCGTTCTTGGGAAACTATGCAACTGCAAGCACCGGGATCAAATGCAAGTGCCTCCTCAGGCGAATTCCTCCTTAATTCGCTCCTCAACCTACGTTGTATTAGAAACCATTTCCAGCTGTCTTATGTATTGCACAAGTTAATAAGCACAAAGAACATTAGCTTATGAACGCGTAACTAGTATAGGTTCTCCCTTTTCTTCACTTTAATTAGTTCTCATCATAAGTTCATAACCTGAAGATCCCAAACACGTAAAAAGAAATTCGTAACTTGGAATGCACATTCAAATATAAGTTCATTATAAGTTGTTTCATCATACTTAAGGGATTGTCCATGTCAATAGCACATGCTAGAGGGAGTGATTGTGAATATTAGCCTTAGATGACAACAACCCTTTGTATAATGGGGCACATTTTCCAAGCCTATATAAGAAGAAACCTCCATCCCTTTTCTGCATTGGTACAAGTCTCCATTCTCAAACTCCACTCCTATCATTTCATTCTTCACTTAATCTTCTAAGTTCTTACATTTAATGAGCAATGGCAATGAATGTAGAAGCTGATCAGGGCAGGAAAATAGCACCAAAAGGCCACTTTGTGGTGTATGTTGGCAGCCAAATGACAAGATTTGTTGTTCCAACTTACTTGCTGAAGAATCCATTGTTTCAACAACTTCTTGATACAGCTGCAGAGGAGTATGGATTTGACAGTAGGAGTAAGATCACCATTCCTTGCGACGAAGCTTCATTTCGTACTCTCATTAGCACACTATTATCAAAGCGTCGGATCTGAGAAGTTGCTTCCCTTTCAAACACACAATTCATGGCGGGACCCAGGATTGGAACTTTGGTGGGTCGAAATTACATATATGAGGTTTTATCAGGGGTTGGGGGAATTCTAAATTAACGAAAATATTACATATACAAATTCTCTTTTTCGCCCCATTATGCCCTAGGTTCCGCCCCTGCACGTATCTTACGTTGTATGTAACATCTACAGACACAATCTGAGTATCCTCTCATTAGGCCATCGAGGACTAGGCACCAGTGTTCAAAAAAGTAAACAAATTTCAGTGTATGTATAATCCGAATGTGTAGATAAGTTTCAAAATAGTATATTTTATCATATCTCTAGATTTAGTCGGCATGGAAAAAATCTTAGTCCGCCCTTGATGGAGGCTAACATTTGTATTTAGTATCTTTCATATATATAAAAATGATAATGATAGTAGATGTATCATACACGTCTGGTTTACAATATGTAATAAAGACATAATTAACATCACATGTTTTTAAAAGAACTTTCGGAAACATGTATACCATGTTGTCCGAGAAGTACTATACATGTACATAACATTTATGAAGAATGAAACGTGGAATGTGCCTGTATACAAGTTGGGCCAAAACACTGCTACAACATATATGCAATTTATGGTGGGTGTAACAAATGAAAGATCATGAGATTTGTGTTTTGTTGTTTGTGAATATTTTTATGGACATATGTACACTTTTGGCGGAGCCTGTTGGTATAAACAGACGAGTAGTTCTTGTCTTTATAACCACATCTGACATTAAGTTACACTGTTTTATAATTTGCTTGCGAACGCACAATGCTGTTTTGTGTATAATTTTCAAAGAAATTGCGTGTCTAAATGTATTATTTAGATGATAAAGACGAGAGTTACATCCCTGTAGTTTACGTGATAGACTGATAGATACATTGGCAGCTAGGATAACAATAAATGTGGAATCATAAAAATCAATTCTGAAAAGCAAAAAAAGAAAAGAAAATAGGCCTTTTAGTGCCTTCTGCGTACGCGTACCTTCTTTTACGACACGCTCAACTATTAACCAAAGTGGTAATGGTGTAACTTGTTTGTATCCCCGACTCCCCGGAGTGCAGTACTCGTTCGATCAGTATTAGCAATGCGATCGGAAGACCGAGAGTAAACTGCCATACACAAACTGTGGGGAAAACTGTGAATTGGCGGAATTTTCCCATCGCATGTCCCATATTAGGCCAATGTCCAGTGGGTAGAATTTTCCAGCCCAATTCTCATGATGCTGAACTATACAGGCCCATATGTAATGTGGATCTGTATCGAAATCTCATGAGGTCCAAAATTGGCAATACAAATGGACAAACAATGTAATGATCTGACCCCATAGAGTAATAGAGAATCGATCCTTTGAACCGGCACAGTTATTCATAAATGCTTTTTGATTGTTTTATATGTTAACATCATTGTTCCACACATGTCCTTTTCTGCGCACGTTATCATCACTCATACTCACTCGTATTGAAATATATCTCAGTTTGCCACACATCATAAGGAGGGTGCTTGTTTCAGAGATTAAGCAAGCACCCTTAATTACACATCACAATTTGTCACACATCTTTATTAAGTAATTGTAATGCTTAAGGATGTGTTTCTCTTGTATCATGTATGCAAAGGTTCTTTGATGGCATGCATGAAAATTAGAAGATAGTTCCAGCATTGTCACCCTTTCACTCGTTTCATAACATGCCGAGTCTTCCTTCAGTACACCTCCAGCTACAATGAATATGAAACTTATATGACAAGGATTTCATACCCTTCGTGAGATGGGGAGACCTAACATAAAATTATCTCCTTCACTCACTGTATTGCTACTAAAAGTTTAAAAATAATAGTAGATTTATCCCGGCTAACTTTTTTATCAAAGGAAGAGTAGAACAAAAAGTAATGATCTTGTCCCCAGCTTTATACCAGAAACTATTCTAAAGTATTCTAAGAAAACACTACAATTACCAAAAACTTTAGTAGTAGGAGTATCTATGAGCTTGACTTGGAAAAGATAAAAGCTAACTTGAGTGCATTTTCCATTAGCCGAAAGTAATAGCGTATATACTATTATCGGGCCCCTATTATAATCATGCAAAGTTGTCAAAGTAAGCAAGCCCAAAAGGCCAAAGGCAACATTGTTGTATCGGCATTTTTCATGATTAATCCTGACAATTGCTTGTAAATATTTGCGTCACATGTCACGTTGGCCCAACCAAACTCTTCTCAGTCAATGCTTAATAATTACCCGTTCTATTAATAACGAAAGAATGTAATTTCTCATAATTTTTTAAAAAAATATGTAGTAATCAGTTAAGAACGAGTTTGAAATATAAAAATATATGTGAAACTAATAATTTATAATTAAAAAGGAGTTGTATTGTAGTATAATTTTCATAAATAAAAAATTATTTCAGTTTGTTAAAACGCTCAAAATGAAAAATTATTTTACTTCTTATGCGACGGAAGAGTAATTTATTTATCCGAGTAGTGTAACTTTATAGTAGCACTTCTTTTTAACTTAAATACGCTACCATTTAACAATAAGGTTTTGACCATTTTATGTTGAGTGTCTCATAAACTTTGTAGGGTTGCAATTTGCTTATGTTTTGTGTCTTTTAAATAATCTAGCCTCAGTTAATTGATTGCCATGTTAATGGATTACCAATTAACTTTCCATGTTTTCAATTGATGGCCTCGTATTACATGTGGCATATCACACTTATTATATTAACTTTAGATTATTGTGTAGCTCACAATCATAATATATTATCACAATTTGAGGTAACTTATCTTAGGGACAGATTGGTATAGAATTTGAGTGGTCTTTTTTAAGTTTTTCATGTATAAAATGTTCGATTTGAATGGAAAAATGGCCGCTCCAGCGGTATAACAAACAGGACATTTCAGTTTAAGTATGATATACATGTTTTACGGGTAATTTACTGATGTTTGTGTGATTAATTTGTAATCCAATAATTATGGGTTTTCAAATAACAAACAAATTTATTACATGGGACTATACAACATTAACGAATTTTTCAGATTATGTAGAAAGTTACACAACTCGATCTCAGTTTCAACTTCGATAAACCACTCAATTCGAGCTTGAACTTTGAATTTTTTAAGATTCGAACTCGCTATCATTAATTAATTAATATGGTCAAATGAAATGATATTATTGGGTTGATTTGTATAATATAGTATCCAACTAGTGCAGTTAAAAAGGTGAATGTTCAACTAAATTTTATGGTCCACTTGAACCTGCAAAATTCCAACGTACTTGTGGTTGTGAGTTGTGACATACTACAAAACTCGTGAACCATGACATTGCACCTCTCAACACTAGCTACATTATTAATATATATAATTGACGGTATATAAATTATACACCCAAGAGAAAACAATAGTGTATTAAATAAAATAATGCATGTTACTGCGCAGCTCGGATAGTTAGAGGATAAGGAAGGATATATTTTACAAAAAGAAATAATTATCATGTTTTTGTATCATTGAAACAGTTTATTAGTTTACTCTCAAGTTGATCCTGTACATCGATATACTCCCGACGAGACAATTTAATTATACATGATATTAAATATATATATATATATATAATGTATAGTTAAGAATAAATTTGAGATATAAAAGTTTATGTGAATTTTATATGATTAAAAATAAATTATATTGTGGGAGTTATTTTTATAAATGAAAAATTAATTTATTTTAGTGGGACGTTTAAAATAAAAAATTATTTTAATTATTCTTGAATTATGTCCTAGGAGTTAAAATCGCCTTGGTTGTCGTGGCTTAGGTGAATTATTGAAACTTTAATAGGAGTCATGAGTCCATAAAAAGTGGAGAGTATTTAGTTTAGAAACTATATGAGTTTTAAATTCAAACGTAATTTTGAATCGTATTATTAATATTTTATTTGATAAAATAAGCATCTCCGACACCATTATATAAGTATCGAAAAATTCCACCATTAATTAACTTCTTTGTGCTGTCATGTTATTGTGTTTCTTCTTCTTTTGACATGTTATACCGTACATTTACAATATAACGATGCATTTATGTACGAATAGTATAGTGCGATGGTATATTATGATGAACTATGTATGTTAGGGTACCTCACATGCATTGAAAGTGCAATAAATAGATGATTGGAGGACCAGCAAGGTACACATAATGGTACGAATCTTAGCTGCCATTTTCACAGCCCCACACTATCACCGATCTACTTATAAAAGTGCGTGGTGGCCAGTGGCCACTTTCAACCAGACCATTATTTGACTCAAAATCCAGAAAATTAACTTGTAGTTGGTTTGTGCTCCTGAGATTGTATTAAATTTATTAAATTCAAGTGAATTGAAGTAAGGTATAAATTATAACTAAATTAAGTTGAATTGAACTGAAACGATTTTCAATTGAAGAGAACACAGTTTTTATCCTAAAAATTGAGATGCGATGAAATTGAGTGAATATTAATGTCTATTATAGATTTTAAAAAATATAATTATTGATATATTTTTAATTGGATGGAGAGATGTGACTAAGAACGGATCTTGAGTGGATTTATGAAGTTTCGGCACCATTGTTGTTGTCGTGTTTGGAATGTTCATATACCATCAAAAAAACGACCTTGGTGTCATAAGGGTTAATGGAGGTGTATACCAAACCAGCACACACAAAAATGCGGATTTTGATAACATAGACATTACTGAATTTTCTATTGAATTGACGGTGGTTTGTATCCTAATATTAAACTGTTCATGAGGTTGAGATTCAACTTTGATAGTGAAGACGTTGTTCTGAGGTGCATGTTCGAGTATTGCTTGATTTTGAGTATTTTACTGGTGTTGTGCTATGGGATTCATATTACTTTTGGTGTAATAGGGTTGGATAGCTTTACAGTTGTGTTTAAAATTTGATCTATAATTTAGACGTCTTGTATTTATGTTTTATGTAATTGTTTCGTTGAGAGCATTAATTGTGTTCATGGTTTTTATTAATAAAATTTTTAATCACTTAAAAAAATAACTGTCGGACCGAAGCTTACCCAAAATGTGAGTATTTGGATTCAGCTAGGCTGATCCCTATGATCGGTCTCCCTGGCGCGGCGAGGGGCGGCCAGGCTGAGCTATGTCAATTGATGGTACTGGCCTCACCTGAACGAAAATTGAGTACTAGTAATTAGAAGGATTACTCCTACAATGATGGTGATCTAATCTTGATAAACGTAATGGCGATGAAATTCATACAACCTAGCTACCTTTGAGTAAGATATACTTAATTTAATCTAATTCACGTGTTACTTATAAATCTATGTTTTCAAAGTTGGTTGCTATATCGCTCTCAGTGCCAAGTCATTCCGAATTAATTGATTCTCCACGTGAACTCTCCCCATTCACATTGTGACATCATAATAACATTGATTATGCATGTGAACTATTGTGTCTTTATAAGCTTATTTGTTCATAAGACGGGTCGAAGTCAAAATCTACTATTTGAAGGTATAAATTATTCAATAAATTATATTATATCTTTATAAGCTTATTTGTCCATAAGACGGGGCAAAGTTAAAATTCACTATTTGAAGGTATAAATTATTCAATAAATTATAAACGATGAATTTTTATATATACAAGTCAGGTTGAATTTTATATAAAACGAAACCACTTAGTAACTTTGTAAACTTCATCAATTATATTTAAAAAAAATTACTAATCAACCATATTCTCAAAATTATATTTTTCATATTACAAACAAGATCTATGTCACTAACAACAAATGTTTGATTAATAACATAAATAATTTTATTAATAATATAAATCGTTTCTAAATAAGTTATTTAGAAACAATCGTTCGATAGACATTGGACACAATATAATTATTTTCGTTTAGAAAATTATTACAACATATAATAAGAGGAAGTAATTTATTTATTGAAAAAATATATTATATGTGAATTCCAATAATTTCAAATAAAATATATATATACATACTGAAAATATTAAAGTTTTGAGGGTGGGGCCGCACCTATCCGCATCCCCGGCCACTGTTCACAAGTTGCTGTTCACAAGTTGCCGATCATTTGAATTTGAATAGTATAACATTGATAGTTGGGCATTATAAATTCATTTTAATGAGCAAGTGTAATGAAAAGGAAGCAAAATCGTCCATAGCACTAGTTCTTAATATGATACACAATGACATAAAAAGATGTTGATTGTATATGTTATATCCATTACATCCGATAATTTATTAATTCGATTTAAATTTGTTTTGTCCAGTTCTATTTAAACGAGGATAATAAATAGTTTAACAATTAATATAAAATTTAAGTTTGAAATGATGTGAACCTAGCAAGATTCATGCCATTCTAGGTAGCATCTACGCAATATATATAGCTAGAATCTTTAACCTAGCTAGATTCCAAATACTGTAGATGTAGAAAACATCATGCCAATTGCCAAGGCTTACCTACCCTGGTTGGTGTGCTACTTGAGATGATTTGGGGGTGAATTTGAGTGATATTTTTTTAAGATAGGCATTACAATTATAATAATTAATTGTATAAATATTTAATATTAATAACTCTTAAATTAATAGGTTGGGAGTTCGAGTCATGCTTTAACCGTTTTTATAAAAAAAAAACTTTCAAATCAATCTCTATATAGTGAATATATATTATCCATTTCGAAGAATTGAACCCGTGACCTCTTGGTGACGGGATGTCTCAGCTCACCAATTGGCTACAAATGCTTTGACGCGAGTGGGAGTAATTGCAAGTTGGATTTTAAGATAGTTATTCAGTGAGTGTTTAATATCAGACTAAAGTTTATAAAATAAATTAAAAATATTTTTACGTAACTCAAAGTTTAAGTTTTATAGTTTATACCAATCAGTCTTAAAAATTGATAAAATAATGAGGACGACTGAGACTATAGTTATTGATGTCGAAAATAAATTATTATTTTTAATATAACACTTTAGAATTTCAAGTTAAATTTAAAGAGTTCAAAGAAATTAAGAACGATGATCACACCAACAAAATGCAAAGTTAAGTGTGCGTGTTTGGTTTGAAACGATCTTATGATGAATGTATTCATGTTCACGCACACAAATAATTTGTTTATTAATTTAATGTAAAAGGAGCAGGCAGAGTAAAAACTTCCAAAAAGTGAAGGAAAGTACAGTAGCGACCAATGAGGACGACATCACAGGCTGCAGAAATGTTGTCGTTTAGTCCAGGTCGGAAGTAGATAAGAATATAATATTAATATCTTCTTCATATCCTTGGCCTTGGCCTGAACTGCATTGGCATTACCCTGGTACTTTCCTCGCAGATCTCCATATGATCTTTTCTCTTCAATTTGCCTTACCAGCTATTCCGGTTACAACGCACTTGGACAAATCAGGCTTTAGATTTAATGTAATTAAAGTATATGAGGTAAAGATGGGGGTGTATTTCGAACTGAACAATTAACTTAGCGAACGTTCATTTGTTCGATAAATTGTTTGTTCGGTTCGTGTTCTTGTTCTACGAACATCTTAACTTTTTGTTCGTGTTCGGTTCGATAATATTTTAACAAGTTCGTATTCATTCGTTAACGTTCGCTTGTTCGGTTCGTCAAATAAATAAAATTAATTATAATACAATAAAAATACAAAAACT